>JAGFBZ010001898.1:0-45820 GCA_018398805.1 Hirundichthys speculiger
AAAACAAACTTTATTATGGTATATCGTGATATATATTGTTATTGTGATATAAAATAGTCCATATCGTGATATATGATTTTTTCCATATCGCCCGGCACTACGATATAATTATCCTCCACCCTTCATCCACCTCCCATAGACACTAGGGGTGTGAAAAAAAATCGATTTGGCAATATAATCGCGATTTTTGGCCGCTCAATATAATATTGATTTTTCAGCTCTTAATATCAATTTTTTTGGAAAATTTTATTCAATTCAATTCAATTTTATTTTATTTGTATAGCGTCTGTTACAATGTCAATTGTCTCCAGGCGCTTTACAGACACCCAGAGCATGACCCCCGAGGAAATATCATTAACTAAAATTATAATATTAATCCAAATCAAGGATAATGGCAGGTAAAAAAAAACTCCCACAGAGGGAGAAAAAAACCTTTAAGCCAAACAGAGGCAAGAAAAAAACTCGACTTTAAGAGGAAGAAACCTTGAGCAGGACCTGGATCATATGGAGGGACCTTCCTGATGAAGACCAGCTGGATAAAGGGTTAGGGTTAGCACAACAAACCACAGGAAAGTAAAGAAAATGGAGCACAGTTACAGTAACGAGGTGCTCCCAATTAATTATGAATGAGCTGGAGGAGGAGGAAGGGAGGAGGAAAGGGAAGAAAAAGGGGAAGATCATGTTGGCGTCCCCCTGCAGCGTAGGCCTATAGCAGCATAGCTATGACGAACCTGTGATTAAGACGAGCTACTCTAGTCTGAGCTACTACAACTATGGCTATAACTATTAGCATCTACACACTATAGTTTAGACTAACTGTAGACTTTACTGAACAGAAATGTTTTCAGGTTAGTTTTAAAGATGGAGGTGGTGTCAGCCTCCTGAACCCAAACTGGTAGCTGGTTCCATAAAAAAGGTAGCAGAAGGTCCGTCCTCCAAATCTACTTTTAGATATTCTAGGAACGACGAGTAATCCTGCACTCTGAGAGCGGAGAGCTCTATTAGGAGCATAACATGCTATCAAGTCTTGTAAATAGCGTGGAGCTAGGCCATTAAGGGCCTTATATGCGTGAAGCAGAATTTTAAACTCAATTCTAAATTTCAAGGGGAGCCAGTGGAGGGAGGCTAACATGGAGGCTAACATCTGGATCAATTCTATTGATCCAGATCTATTTATTTTATTTTATTTATTTATTAAATGTGCAAAAACACTAATAATAAACAATAAATAGGTTGTTTTGAAGCAAATAGTTTTGACTCTGAATGATCAATATCATCTGATAAACATAAAGAGCAACTTGATTTTTCATCTTTATTTTTAATTTTGATATTAACTGGGTAGAATATCGCAATATATCACGATATCGTGATAATATCGTATCGTGACTCAAGTATCATGATACATATCGTATTGCGAGGTCCTTGCCAATACTCACCCCTAATAGACACCCTCCTCCATCCTCCAACTGTCACCCCCCCCACCACCCTCCACCTCTCCTCAACCCCCTCCTGTCCACCACAGTTGGAGGGTAAAAACAACATGGCGCCTCTTCGCTTCTTTGTGTGGGAACAATCGGAGCCTCCAGCTGACCAATCAGAGCCCAGATCCTGTTTTCTGGCAGAGAGGTCATGAACCCTGCTGCCAGTTTGTGAATCAGGGCCTGAAAAGCCGCAGAGTATTTTCAGCTGTAATTATGCAACGACGCTCATTAACCAGGCGAACATGTGACCGATCCATGTGGCTGATCCAGGATCAGGGCGCCCACAGGTCACTGGTGCGTGGCCGTGTTCAAACCCGCCAGGTTTGTGTGTTTGTGTGTCGTGACGAACGCCAGGACGCGGCGGATTGAGGACAACACATTTATCAGTCTGCATTGTTTCTAAACGTCCCTCAAACGGGCTCAGGAGAAGCTGAACTCCAGATTCAATGACGTCGTCATGAAACACACTAATTCTGACAGATGTTTCTGGCATTAACTCATTAATGATAATTTCCTGCATCTTTCCTAAACACATAGTTTGGACAGTAGGACATTACTGGACATTAGGCTACCTGGTCCCTAATAATAACGTTAGGCTACCTGGTCCCTAATAATAACGTTAGGCTACCGGGTCCCTAATAATAACGTTAGGCTACCTGGCCCCTAATAATAACGTTAGGCTACTTGGTCTCTAATAATAACGTTAGGCTACCTGGTCCCTAATAATAACGTTAGGCTACCTGGCCCCTAATAATAACGTTAGGCTACCTGGTCCCTAATAATAACGTTAGGCTACCTGGCCCCTAATAATAACGTTAGGCTACCTGGTCCCTAATAATAACGTTAGGCTACCTGGTCCCCTAATAATACGTTAGGCTACCTGGTCCCTAATAATAACGTTAGGCTACCTGGTCCCTAATAATAACGTTAGGCTACCTGGCCCCTAATAATAACTGTAGGCTAATATACCTGGGCCCCTAATAATAACGTTAGGCTACCTGGCCCCTAATAATAACGTTAGGCTACCTGGCCCCTAATAATAACGTTAGGCTACCTGGCCCCTAATAATAACGTTAGGCTACCTGGTCCTAATAATAACGTTAGGCTACCTGGTCCCTAATAATAACGTTAGGCTACCTGGCCCCTAATAATAACGTTAGGCTACCTGGTCCCTAATAATAACGTTAGGCTACCTGGTCCCTAATAATAACGTTAGGCTACCTGGCCCCTAATAATAACGTTAGGCTACCTGGTCCCTAATAATAACGTTAGGCTACCTGGTCCCTAATAATAACGTTAGGCTACCTGGTCCCTAATAATAACGTTAGGCTACCTGGTCCCTAATAATAACGTTAGGCTACCTGGTCCTAATAATAACGTTAGGCTACCTGGTCCCTAATAATACGTTAGGCTACCTGGTCCCTAATAATAACGTTAGGCTACCTGGTCCCTAATAATAACGTTAGGCTACCTGGGTCCCTAATAATAACGTTAGGCTACGTTAGGCTACCTGGCCCCTAATAATAACGTTAGGCTACCTGGCCCCTAATAATAACGTTAGGCTACCTGGTCCCTAATAATAACGTTAGGCTACCTGGTCCCTAATAATAACGTTAGGCTACCTGGTCCCCTAATAATAACGTTAGGCTACCTGGCTCCTAATAATAACGTTAGGCTACCTGGTCCCTAATAATAACGTTAGGCTACCTGGCCCTAATAATAACGTTAGGCTACCTGGTCCCCTAATAATAACGTTAGGCTACCTGGTCCCTAATAATAACGTTAGGCTACCTGGCCCCTAATAATAACGTTAGGCTACCTGGCCCCTAATAATAACGTTAGGCTACCTGGCCCTAATAATAACGTTAGGCTACCTGGCCCCTAATAATAACGTTAGGCTACCTGGCCCCTAATAATAACGTTAGGCTACCTGGTCCCTAATAATAACGTTAGGCTACCTGGCCCCTAATAATAACGTTAGGCTACCTGGCCCCTAATAATAACGTTAGGCTACCTGGCCCCTAATAATAACGTTAGGCTACCTGGCCCCTAATAATAACGTTTAGGCTACCTGGCCCCTAATAATAACGTTAGGCTACTGGTACCTGGCTACCTGGCCCCTAATAATAATTAGGCTACCTGGCCCCCTAATAATAACGTTAGGCTACCTGGCTACCTGGTCCCTAATAATAACGTTAGGCTACCTGGCCCCTAATAATAACGTTAGGCTACCTGGTCCCTAATAATAACGTTAGGCTACCTGGCCCCTAATAATAACGTTAGGCTACCTGGTCCCTAATAATAACGTAAGCTACCTGGCCCTATAATAACGTTAGGCTACCTGGTCCCTAATAATAACGTTAGGCTACCTGGCCCCTAATAACGTTAGGCTACCTGGCCCTAATAATAACGTTAGGCTACCTGGTCCCTAATAATAACATTAGGCTACCTGGCCCCTAATAATAACATTAGGCTACCGGGTACCTCAAAATAACGTTAGGCTACCTGGTCCCTAATAATAACGTTAGGCTACCTGGTCCCTAATAATAACGTTAGGCTACCTGGTCCCTAATAATAACGTTAGGCTACCTGGTCCCTAATAATAATGTTAGGCTACCTGTCCCCTAATAAATTCTGGCTGGGGAAACCTATATATAACCTCATACGTAGTTAGATAATATGTATGTATGTTTTTGTCGCAGAAGTTGCTGTATCCAGTATTGCGCAAGGTGTGACTGATGCCTGAGGAGAGGCCTGTTTCTTTGTCTTTTACCGGGCCCTCCTGGGCCCGGGCCCGTCCCCCCTAACGCTCCGCCACTGGCGTTAGCGTCTATGGATTCTGACCGGACCAGTCCTGGAGGTGGATTTTCTTGGTGGTGAATCATGATACTCCCTCCACCGTGCTTCACCATTGGAATTATGTTTTTGATGCTGGCAACCACAGACCTTCCTGAGCAGGTCTCTTTGAGGATCATGGGTCATGTCTTATCTCGGCTGGACGTCCAGCTCTTCTATGAAGAGAAGCCACAGCTGTGAAGTGTCCCTAGTGGACGGATGGATGAGTTTGGACGCCTCTCCAGCCTTCTACAGACCAACTACACCTGACTGAAGGTCTCTGGAGGCGTCCCGGTTCATGGTGAAGCTGGATTAGAGTCTTGGTTGTAGTACCTGTGTTTGTCCAGCAGAGGTCAGACTCCTCCCAGGTTTCTGGAGTCCTCCTGGTCCCACCCGTTGGTTTGTTTCTCATCTCTGACAGCACTCTTACCCCCCCCCCCCCCCCCCCCCCCCCCCCCCCTCCGCCTCCACGTCTCTCTCTCGGGGTCAGTTGGATCTCTTCCTCCTCCTCCTCCTCATCCTCCTCCTCCTTCTCTTCCTCTCTGAATGCACTTTGTGTTGGTTGCTAGGAGCAACTTAGTCAGGCTACAACATGGTGACAAGGCCCCCACTGTCTATGGAGCACCCCCCCCCCCCCCCCCCTCCCTCGGAGAGGGTGACATGAATGTTGTTTACAGGATTAAGGCTGATCCTTTCCTTCTTATCTGGTCCCCAGTCTGCCAGTTTCTAGCTCCCAGTACTGGGCTCATCCCGCCAGCAGGTCCAGGCTCAAACCAGAGAGCAACTTTCTAAAAACGAGTCCAAACCAGAAGTGCCAAGAAAAGTGTAGTTCCTCGACCCACCACTGGGGGATGCCCCCAAAAGTAAGTCTTTGATTGACAGCTGGCTGCAGCCAATGATGAGCTGTCATCACTGCAGCAGCTTAGCAGCGTCTGGACTTCCTGTTTTAAAGGTGTTTTAAAGATGGCTGCAGCTGTTTCCTGGTAGCCAGAACTCACCAGCTGGACCGTTTCTAGCTGGATCCTCCATTAGAACATCCTTCCCCTCGGTTTCGTTTCAGGACTCTTTCAGGTTCATTAACTGGACCGCTAACCTCTGATAGCTGTGGCTCATTCTGAGCCCAGTCACTGAACTGGACTAAACAGAACTGGACTAAACTGGACTGAACTGGACTGAACTGGACTGGACTGGACTGGACTGGACTGAACTGGACTGAACTGGACTGGACTGGACTGGACTGAACTGGATTGAACTGGACTGAACTGGGCTAGACTGAACTGAACTGAACTGAACTGAACTGGACTGAACTGGACTGAACTGGACTGAACTGGACTAGACTGAACTGGACTGAACTGGACTGAACTAAACTGGACTAGACTGGACTGGACTGAACTGAACTGAACTGAACTGAACTGAACTGAACTGAACTGAACTGAACTGGACTGGACTAGACTGAACTGGACTGGACTGGACTGGACTGAACTGAACTGAACTGGACTGGACTGAACTAAACTGGACTAGACTGAACTGAACTGGACTAGACTGAACTGGACTAGACTGACCTGGATTGGACTAAACTGGACTGGACTGAACTGGACTAGACTGAACTGGACTAGACTGGACTGAACTGAACTGAACTGAACTGAACTGAACTGAACTGAACTGGACTGAACTGGACTAGACTGAACTGGACTGGACTGGACTGAACTGAACTGAACTGAACTGAACTGAACTGAACTAAACTGAACTGAACTGGACTAAACTGGACTGGACTGAACTGGACTAGACTGGACTGGACTGAACTGAACTGAACAGGACTGAACTGAACTGAACTGAACTGGACTAAACTGGACTGGACTGAACTGGACTAGACTGGACTGAACTGAACAGGACTGAACTGAACTGAACTGAACTGGACTAAAGTGGACTGGGCTGGACTGAACTGGACTAGACTGAACTGGACTGAACTAAACAGGGCTGGACTGAACTGGACTGAACTGAACTGGACTAAACTGGACTGGACTGGACTGAACTGGACTAGACTGGACTGAACTGAACTGAACAGGGCTGGACTGAACTGGACTGAACTGAACTGGACTAAACTGGACTGGACTGGACTGAACTGGACTAGACTGAACTGGACTGGACTGGACTAGACTGGAACATCTTTCCCCTCGGTTTCGTTTCAAGACTCTTTCAGGTTCATTAACTGGACCGCTAACCAACCTGCTCTGATACCTGTGGCTCATTCTGAGCCCAGTCACTGAACTGGACTAAACAGAACTGGACTAAACTGGACTGAACTGGACTGAACTGGACTAGACTGGACTGAACTGAACTGGACTAGACTGAACTGAACTGAACTGAACTGAACTGAACTGAACTAACTGGACTGGACTGGACTGAACTGGACTGAACTGGACTAGACTGAAATGGACTTGAACTGGACTGAACTGGACTGGACTGGACTAGACTGGACTGAACTGAACTGGACTAGACTGAACTGAACTGAACTGAACTGAACTGAACTGAACTGGACTGGACTGAACTGGACTGAACTGGACTGAACTAAACTGGACTAGACTGGACTGGACTGAACTGAACTGGACTGGACTGAACTGAACTGAACTGAACTGAACTGAACTGGACTGGACTAGACTGAACTGGACTGGACTGAACTGAACTGAACTGGACTGGACTGAACTAAACTGGACTAGACTGAACTAAACTGGACTAGACTGAACTGAACTGAACTGAACTGGACTGGACTAGACTGAACTGGACTGGACTGAACTGAACTGAACTGGACTGGACTGAACTAAACTGGACTAGACTGAACTGAACTGGACTAGACTGAACTGGACTAGACTGGACTGAACTGAACAGGGCTGGACTGAACAGGACTGAACTGGACTAGACAGAACTGGACTGAACAGGAAAGGACTGGACTAGACTGGAACATCTTTCCCCTGGGTTTCGTTTCAGGACTCTTTCAGGTTCATTAACTGGACCGCTAACCAACCTGCTCTGATACCTGTGGCTCATTCGGAGCCCAGTCACCCTCGACCGGCTCCCTTACTGGCTGGAAACCAGCCAACCAGCTTAAGCCCAGAGTCCTAGACTGTGGACATGGCCGTGGATCCCAGGAGGACTCCACTAGTCTCCAGGTGACTCCTGGGACCTTGATGTGGATTGAAACAGCTACAGATAATGAGTGGATGGCTGCTCGGTGAGGCCTGCCTGCATGGCAGGGTTAGGGTTAGGGTTAGGGTTAGGGGTTAGGGTTAGGGTTAGGGTTAGGGTTAGGGTTAGGGTTAGGGTTAGGGGGTTAGGGTTAGGGTTAGGGTTAGGGGATTAGGGTTAGGGTTAGGTTTAGGGGATTAGGGTTGGGGGATTAGGGTTAGGGTTTAGGGGGTTTTTAGGGGGAGGGGTTAGGGTTAGGGTTAGGGTTAGGGTTCGGGTTCGGGTTAGGGTTAGGGTTCGGGTTTCGGGTTAGGGTTAGGGTTCGGGTTCTAGGTTCGGGTTCGGGTTCGGGTTCTTTTTCGTTAGGGTTCGGGTTAGGTTAGGGGTTAGGGTTAGGGTTAGGGGTTAGGGGTTAGGGTTAGGTTAGGGGGGTTAGGGTTAGGGTTAGGGTCGGGTTAGGGTTAGGGGGTTAGGGTTAGGGGGGTTAGGGTTAGGGGGTTAGGGTCAGGGTTAGGGTTAGGGGGTAGGGTTAGGGGTTAGGGTTAGGGGGTTAGGGTTAGGGGGTTAGGGTTAGGGTTAGGGTTAGGCATGGTCTTTCTCCAAGACCACTGCTGATGTCTTTTCCTCTTGGCATTGTGTTAACTCACACCTGAACGCTCCAGAGCATCAAACCGCCTGAATGTCTGCTTTGATAGAGGACACCAGAGCGACTGCTTTCACAGAGATCATGACTTCATTCCTCTTTGATTGTTTGTTTGTTTGCTTGATTGATCGTTTGTTTGTTTGATTGATCGTTTGTTTGTTTGTTTGTTTGTTTGTTTGTTTGTTTCCAGAAGGCCTACAGCATCGACCATGAGCCTCTGCCGAAGCAGCAGTGTCTGAAGAATGGGAAGCACCCAAACACTCGAGGTGAGTTTGTCGCGCTCAGGTTACCGCAGGTCTCAGAGAATAAAGGCGGTCTAACCTGTGAGCGGCGGCGCGTGGCGCGACCGTTCGGGAGGAAAAACCGGACCGTTCAGGAGGAACGACCTTTGAAAAGGTCAGTGCTCCGACGACAACCTGAGAACATGCGGGGAGTTTTACATCAGACCCTTTAACACAACCGTAATCTGATACGTTTGGGGTTCTGAGCGTGAAAAGACGCAAATGAAACACCGGAGATGCTCCAGAAACCCCGACGGAAAGTCTCCCGGACGACCCACAGATGGAGGGAACGAAGGGAGGAGAGGAAAACGACAGGACGTGTACAGTAAAGCACGGGGGAGGTCCCATCATGCTCTGTGCTGCTTTCTGCTTCTGGAGGCGGAAGCTTCAAATGTGTCGGAAAACACTTTAGAAAGACGTGACTCTCCCAGAAGATCGGTGAAGATCTTCCAGCAGGAAAACCTTCAGAACATCCTGAAGGTCCGGCTGCACCAGAGGAAACCTTCAAACCGTCCAGCACCAGGTCCTGACGGGTTCAAGTTAACGCGCTCCAGTAAACCTCTGATTTTAGTTCCATAATGGTAACGGGCTCTGGTAAACTCATGATGTTGAACATGCTCAGAGGTTATTTCCTGAAGTTATCTCAGGTTATCTCGGGTTATCTCAGGTTATCTCAGGTTGTCTCAGGTTATCTCAGGTCATCTCAGGTCACCTCAGGTTATCTCGGGTTATCTCGGGTTATCTCAGGTTACCTCGGGTTATCTCCGGTTATCTCAGGTTATCTCGGGTTATCTCGGGTTATCTCGGGTTACCTCGGGTTATCTCGGGTTACCTTGGATTATCTCAGGTTATCTCGGGTTACCTCGGGTTACTTCGGGTTAGCTCGGGTTATCTCGGGTTATCTCGGGTTACCTCGGGTTATCTCGGGATTATCTCAGGTTATCTCAGGTTATCTCGGGTTATCTCGGGTTACCTCGGGTTATCTCGGGTTACCTCGGGTTATCTCGGGTTATCTCGGGTTACCTCGGGTTATCTCGGGTTATCTCGGGTTATCTCGGGTTACCTCGGGTTATCTCGGGTTATCTCGGGTTATCCTCGGGTTATCTCGGGTTATCTCGGGTTACCTCGGGTTATCTCGGGTTATCTCGGGTTATCTCGGGTTACCTCGGGTTATCTCGGGTTATCTCAGGTTATCTCGGGTTACCTCGGGTTATCTCGGGTCATCTCGGGTCATCTCGGGTCATCTCGGGTTATCTCGGGTTATCTCGGGTTACCTCGGGTTACCTCGGGTTATCTCAGGTTATCTCTGGTTATCTCTGGTTATCTCAGGTTATCTCAGGTTTTCTCAGGTCATCTCAGGTAACCTCGGGTTACCTCGGGTTATCTCAGGTTATCTCAGGTTATCTCCAGTAATCTAACCAGCTGGCTCCGGTTCAACGCCCCTCCAACCGGGTCATGATGCCAGCTGGTACCAGGCCCAGACAGGTGTTGTCAGGGAGAACTTCCCACGTGAAACCTAAGACAAACGAGCCCCATACTGGACCGGTCCAGGCCCAGGTTAACATCAGAGCTGCTGGTCTACAGGACGCTGATGGACACTGGACTAGAAGAAGGAGAGGAAGACGTGTCCATAGACAGAGAGGACAGAAGAAAAGAAAGAGACGAGGACTGAGAGGAGAGACTTTGACTGTTGGGACGATGACAGGAGCAGATAGATGGTTGACATGATGCAGAGGAGGAAGGTGGATGTTCAACGTAGTTGGAGGTTAGTCCACAGGTAGGATGAGAGTCAGGTAGTGGTGGGGAGGAAGACTCTGGTGGTGAGGAAGATGAAGAGGACAAAGGCAGAGCAGAGGACGAAGTGGTTAGGGTTAGGGTTAGTTGATGTATCTATCAGAGGAGTTGGATGGTCAGGAGGAGCCTCCAGGTGACTGGACCACTACAGCTACAGGTAGATATGGTGGTAGATATCTGGAGAAGGATGATGAGGCTGGAACTGGAACAAGAGGTCAAGAGGAAGACCAGAGAGCAGATTTATTCAAAAATTCAAATTCAAATTCAAAAATACTTTATTAATCCCCCCAAGGGGGAAATTCAAGTTTTAGTACACCAGTCTGGTGTACTAGAGTAGCTGCTGGCGTCCATCACTCCTTTTCATGCCCGGTCCCGTGGTCCGAGTGCTAACTCCCGTTAACATCTGTTAAAACAGTTAACAGCCGTTAACATCCGTTAAAACAGTTAACAGCCGTTAAAACAGTTAACAGCCGTTAACATCCGTTAAAACAGTTAACAGCCGTTAAAACAGTTAATAGCCATTAACAGCTGTTAACATCCCCTAAAACAGTAAACAGTCGTTAATATCCGCTAAAACAGTTAACAGCCGTTAAAACAGTTAACAGCTGTTAAAACAGTTAATAGCCGTTAACATCCGCTAAAAACAGTTAACAACAGTTAACGGCTATTAACTGTTAAAACAGTTAATAGCCGTTAACAGCTGTTAACATCCGCTAAAACAGTTAACAGTCGTTAATATCCGCTAAAACAGTTAACAGCCGTTAAAACAGTTAACAGCTGTTAAAACAGTTAACAGCCGTTAACATCCGTTAAAACAGTTAACAGCCGTTAAAACAGTTAATAGCCGTTAACATCCGCTAAAAACAGTTAACAACAGTTAACGGCTATTAACTGTTAAAACAGTTAATAGCCGTTAACAGCTGTTAACATCCGCTAAAACAGTTAACAGTCGTTAATATCCGCTAAAACAGTTAACAGCCGTTAAAACAGTTAACAGCTGTTAAAACAGTTAACAGCCGTTAACATCCGTTAAAACAGTTAACAGCCGTTAAAACAGTTAATAGCCGTTAACAGCTGTTAACATCCGCTAAAACAGTTAACAGTCGTTAATATCCGCTAAAACAGTTAACAGCCATTAAATCAGTTAATAGCCGTTAACAGCTGTTAACATCCGCTAAAACAGTTAACAGTCGTTAATATCCGCTAAAACAGTTAACAGCCGTTAAAACAGTTAATAGCCGTTAACAGCTGTTAACATCCGCTAAAACAGTTAACAGTCGTTAACATCCGCTAAAAACAGTTAACAGCTGTTAAAACAGTCAATAGCCGTTAACAGCTGTTAACATCCGAAAAAAACAGTTAACAGTCGTTAACATCCGCTAAAAACAGTTAACAGCCGTTAAAACAGTTAATAGCCGTTAACAGCTGTTAACATTCGCTAAAACAGTTAACAGTCGTTAATATCCGCTAAAAGAGTTAACAGTCGTTAAAACAGTTAATAGCCGTTAACAGCTGTTAACATCCGCTAAAACAGTTAACAGTCGTTAACATCCGCTAAAAACAGTTAACAGCCGTTAAAACAGTCAATAGCCGTTAACAGCTGTTAACATCCACTAAAACAGTTAACAGTCGTTAATATCCGCTAAAACAGTTAACATCCGTTAAAAACAGTTAACAGCTGTTAAAACAGTTAATAGCCGTTAACATCCGCTAAAAACAGTTAACAGCTGTTAAAACAGTTAATAGCCGTTAACATCCGCTAAAAACAGTTAACAGCTGTTAAAACAGTTAATAGCCGTTAACATCTGTTAAAACAGTTAACATCCACTAAAAACAGTTAACAGCTGTTAAAACAGTTAACAGCTGTTAAAACAGTTAATAGCCGTTAACATCCGTTAAAACAGTTAACATTCGCTAAAAACAATTAACAGCTGTTAAAACAGTTAATAGCCGTTAACATCCGTTAAAACAGTTAACAACTGTTAAAACAGGTAACAGCTGTTAGAACCAGTATATCTCCATAATGATGACCAGTGAGATATCTCCAGGTCAGAGGAGGAAACACCGATGAACCAGACCGTCTCCTCTGGGAAGACTGAGCTCCATTCAGTCCGGCGAGCGACGGAGCCGACTGTCCCAGAGCCCGGTTCATCGTGCGGACCGGACCAGGCCGTTGTCGTCTCCCCCGGCGGTGCTGGACCCCACCGGGTCACCAGACGGCCCCTGCCAGGTCAGCTGACCCATCCGGCGTGTAGACTGCTGGACGGGGGCAGCATGCCGCCGCCGCCGCTACGTCGGGGGCTCCCGTCCCGGCTCCGTGATGCTGCAGCCCGGATCCAGTGGCGGTGGTTGCCGCGGGTAGCAGTTCAGGGCTACTTAGCTTAGCTTTCCCGAACCGGTCTCCAGCGACACCGTCCATGTCCGCGGCGGCAGGTCTCCACCAGCTGCAAGAGGACCGATCCGTCCCCTGCAGACAGTATGTAGACATCCAACCGCAGATCACCACAAACCGAGAACAAACTGGAGCGTCCAGCGTCCAGCGTCCAGCGTCGCAGGGACAAGTCCCGGAGCAGCAGCGAGTAGCGCATATGGATGTAGAGAAAGAGGACATGAAGAGGATGGAGATAAATGGAGGAGATGATCCACTGAGGAGAGACCAGAACGTTAAGCGTGCTGCAGTTGGCTAAAGTTAGTTGTCTAATGCATTTTAAGAACGTTAAAGTTCACTAAACTTAGCTGTGGACGGCTCAGGACAGCGGACGAGCACCACATCAACAGAAGATATTCAGATACGCAGCTCCAGCTCCTAGTGGCCACTCCAGGAACTGCAGGCTGACCGGGAGGCCGACAAAGACCTGGACACCCGCAGAGTCATGTGACCCGACCACCACCCAGATGTTTCCTCAGAGGGAGGAGGTTCAGCTGAGCGTCAGAACCGGCCCGGCAGATGTGCTTCCTGTCGGGGCTCTGAGCAGAGCCGTGATGTCGATGCTGTCTGTAATCCTCCGGGATTAGACCGCCGCTAATCCCGCCAGCTGGACTCGGATTAGGAGGGAAAAACAAAAAAAACCCCCCTCCTCCTCCCCGACACTTTCAGGGGGAGAGTTTTCACGTCTCACATCAGTAACCTCCAAACATTCACATTAAACGGAGGAAACGCGCCGCGGTGCATCTGGAGGCGGAGCCTCACCGCTGCCACGGAAACGCCCCCGTTCACGACCCTGGGAGGCTACATCTGGCCGGACCAAAAAAAAACCTTGATCCGTTGAACTCATCACAACGGAGCATCATCTCTTTGAATGAAAAGAAAACATCTACAGAGTTTAACGCTTTAATTTAAAAGAGTTTTGTTTGGTTGGAAGTTATTTTACGTCTAAGGAAAAGCACATTGAGGAAAATGATTCAGAACGGCGGTTTTATCTGGATGAAGTTCACTTTGACACCAACTAGTTCAGTTCACCATTTCAAAAAAGGAACTAAATAGTTCATTTTTAGTTCTTTTTTTTTTTTAATTCTTTTTTAATGTTGCTGCGAGCAATTATTTGTCAAAATGATTACCACTGTCCATATACTACTCCACCACTAACAGAAATTATTTTATCCATTTTAACTGTCGAAAACTATTGGTCCAATTCTGAATCCTGAACCAACCAGGGTTCACATTAGCATTAGCATTAGCATTGAAGGAACATCCATGTAAAACTGTAATTTCAGTTTCAGTTTCTCTCTACAGCAGCCATTCCCAAACTTCAGAACACCAAGGTCCAATTTGAAATGTGAAAAATCTCCTCATCCCACCAGAACCTTTAATCACAACTATGATCAACATACAGGACCAGGAACCATGATCCGATATTAATGTGAGGGGTCAACAAATAAGGTGACACTTGTCACATTAAGTTAAGATGACAGTAGAATAACACTTAACTGGTTTGTTTTATTACTTCTTAATCTTTTTTAATCATGTCATTAATATTTTACAGTAATTAAAAACAAATTTAAAAAAGATCGAGGATTTAAAACACATTTGTTTAATTTTAATGCCCACCTGCAGTACCACGACGGCCCACCAGGGGGCCGCGGCCCACACTTTGGGAATCACTGCTCTACAGTAGATTAAAAATATGAGGAAAAACTTGCTGCTAAATGGTTTTTATTATCAGACAAAAACAGGTCCTTAAGGTGCAAATGTTTTTTTAGCTTCCATCTCACTGCTTGTTTTAAACGTTTGATGACGTAATTGTTAGCGTGACAGCAGCGACAGCCGTGTTTCCATGTTTGGTTGGTTTCCTCAGATACATATCAGGCTCGTTTGTGGTGGATTTTAAATGAAAGAGCGTCGTTCACAACTGACCAAATGAACTCGTTCACGCCCCCCGCTGGTGAAGGAGAAAGAGAGCGCGCTCAGTTCACCTTTGTGAAATATACGAACTAGTTCGTGAACTTTCGTTCAATGAACACGTTCAGGTACGACGCTGGTGAAGAGCTGAACTGATAAAAAGCGTAACGGTCGCCCAGGACGCCGCTGCTGAAGGTGGATCCACAAGCTGCTGGATCCAGGAGGTACTTGAGATTGCCCCCCCTTTCTTTTTTGGCTTCATTTTTTTGTTAAATAGATAAGAAGAAAAGCGCTCCGTGACGTGGATGACGTCAGGATGTGGTCTCCTGACACCGGTACCGTGTGATGGTTTTTATCAGGTCGGTTCAGACCGTTTCTGCTGAGCTGATGGAGCTCCTGAAATCCGTGAAGCGGCGTGGGAAAAAACTGAGAGCTGACGGGGGGGGGGAGGAGGGGGTCACGTGATCGCCGCTTTCCACTCGGCATGATTGAGTCAGAGGGGCACGAGCGCTGCCGCCGCCGCAGAGAGCATGAACGCTCCCGCAGCCTGAAGACACCTGGAGCCCACCGGTCCGGACCGGACCGGCGCAGACCCCGTCAGACCCGATCAGCTGGACCACATGGACCGGAGGACCCCCCGCGGCCCCCCGCAACAACCCCCGCCACCCAGCGAGGGGATGGTGAAGAAGTCCGGTAAGAGCCTGATCCGGACGGACGCACCGGTGCGGACGTTTTATTTTCTTTTATTTCACCAGTCAGGTGTTTTTTCAGAGGACTGAATTTAATGCTGCACATCCCGTTTATTTACCTTAAAGACAGAATAAAACTGATGTGGTGAATCTCAGCGTCAAGGAACAAAACAGAACTTTTTTCGTCACGTGATAATTTATTTAAGGAAATTTAAAAAAGCCTCCTGCTTCCTGGGATTTAGGAGTTTTAGATGTTCTGGCAGTTTGCTGGTGTGTGTTAACACAATACCATGAAGGAACGACATCAGCAGTGGCCTTAGAGAAACAGCTGCACATCATCCTGGAAATTAAATTATCATTTTAAACCAATTTAGAGGAAATCTTTGAGCTCTGAATAATGAGTCTGTTATTGATCTATTTTTATTTTTTAAATAATTTTTTAAATTTATTTTTTAATAATTTGTAAAATCAGATTTTTTTTTTAAAGTTAAAAAAAAGTTGCGAGATTACGATGTCAGAAGTTTCTCTCGTATGAATTTGCAACTTTATTAAATCTGAATTCATTTTTTTTTCTCCAAAAGTAAGTTTTGAAGTCAAAGTTTTGTGTTATGAGTTTGAGAATTAAATTTTTTTCCTTTTCTTAGTATTAATTATATTTGCAAATTAGTGAATTTGTAAATAGAAATATACCTTCCTTTATTTTATTTTATTTTTAGCTAGCTATTGTAAATGGCTAATTTTCTAACTCTGCAAATTTGTGAATTTATAAAATTTTCATATTTTATGTATTTTTCCCTTTTTTGTTCCCTTTTTCTGTAATAAAAAAACATTTGTGAAATGTTTTTTTGTTTATTTTACTCTCCTCCCTTCCAGGTTTCTTATGTTTATTTATTTATTTATTAATTGATCTATTTTTATTTTTTAATAAACAGGCCATCGTGCTTAATAAATTCTTCAAAATTAATTTGAGTGATTTAACACAAATTGTTAATTTTCTCAAATTCAATAAAGTCATGATTTTATTAAAGAATTCTTTTTTTTCTTTCATATTTTTGATTTTATAAAGTCACTGTTTTTATAATTGTCACTTGTATTTAGAAAGAGACCAGTTTAAATGTTTCTTCAGCTGTGTTTTCCCGCCACGCTGTCAGGTTTGTTACAGTCCTGCTCCTCTATTGGTCCGACTGGACCGGTTGGGTCATGTTGACCCGTTTCATGTCCCAGTGACCACCAGAAACTGTGCTGCGTCCAGGATGGCTGCTGGAGAAGAGACGGGCGGCAAGTCAGAACCAGAGTCGGATCACAGAAATCTGGACTCACCCAGCGGGCCTTTGACTTCATGGATGTTTCGGTCCTGGTTTGGTCCAAAGGTCTCGGGTCTTCCAGTCCTGGTTTGGTCCAGAGTTCTTGGGTCTTCTAGTCCTGGTTTGGTCCAAATGTCTCAGGTCTTCCGGTCCTGGTTTGGTCCAGAGTTCTTGGGTCTTCCAGTCCTGGATTGGTACAGAGTTCTTGGGTCTTCCAGTCCTGGTTTGGTCCAGAGTTCTTGGGTCTTCCAGTCCTGGTTCGGTACAGAGTTCTTGGGTCTTCCAGTCCTGGTTTGGTCCAGAGTTCTTGGGTCTTCCAGTCCTGGTTTGGTCCAGAGTTCTTGGGTCTTCTAGTCCTGGTTTGGTCCAGAGATCTTGGATCTTCCAGTCCTGGTTTGGTCCAGAGTTCTTGGGTCTTCCAGTCCTGGTTTGGTCCAGAGTTCTTGGATATTTTAGTCTTTCTCGTTTGGTCCAGAATCATCTGTAGTTTCGTTGCTGGTCATCAACATTTGGTTTCAACTTTTCCAACTCAACAAACTCTCTGACTCTTTTCCAGAATCAATGGTCTCCGCCTGGATGATCAATATCTGTGAACTTTGACCTCAGTCATGTTGTTTGTCAGCATGTGAAGGCAAAGTTCATGTCAGAGCAGCGCAGCCTCGTGTTTTTTTCAGTGACCACCATCGGTGCCGTTAACCATCAGTCGGAGCCGTTAACCATCAGTCAGAGCCGTTAACCATCAGTCGGTGCCGTTAACCATCAGTCAGTGCCGTTAACCATCAGTCTGTGCCGTTAATCATCAGTCGGTGCCGTTAACCATCAGTAGGTGCCGTTAACCATCAGTCAGAGCCGTTAACCATCAGTCGGTGCCGTTAACCATCAGTCAGTGCCGTTAACCATCAGTCAGAGCCGTTAACCATCAGTCAGTGCCGTTAACCAGCAGTCGTTGCCGTTAACCATCAGTCAGAGCCGTTAACCATCAGTCAGAGCCGTTAACCATCAGTCAGAGCCGTTAACCATCAGTCAGAGCCGTTAACCATCAGTCTGTGCCGTTAACCAGCAGTCGTTGCCGTTAATCATCAGTCAGTGCCGTTAACCAGCAGTCGGAGCCGTTAACCATCAGTCGGAGCCGTTAACCATCAGTCAGAGCCGTTAACCATCAGTCAGAGCCGTTAACCATCAGTCGTTGCCGTTAACCATCAGTCTGTGCCGTTAACCATCAGTCAGAGCCGTTACCCATCAGTCGGTGCCGTTAACCATCAGTCGGTGCCGTTAACCATCAGTCGGTGCCGTTAACCATCAGTCGGTGCCGTTAACCATCAGTCAGACCCGTTAACCATCAGTCAGAGCCGTTAACCATCAGTCGGTGCCGTTAACCATCAGTCGGAGCCGTTAACCATCAGTCGGTGCCGTTAATCATCAGTCGGTGCCGTTAACCATCAGTCAGAGCCGTTAACCATCAGTCAGAGCCGTTAACCATCAGTCAGTCATTGCCGTTAACCATCAGTTGGTGCCGTTAACATCAGTCGGGCCGTTAACCCATCAGAGCGGTTAACTAATCAGTCCCGTTAACCATCAGTCAGAGCCGTTAACCATCAGTCAGAGCCGTTAACCATCAGTTCAGGTGCCGTTAACCATCAGTCGGTGCCGTTAACCATCAGTCGGTGCCGTTAACCATCAGTCAGAGCCGTTAACCATCAGTCGGTGCCGTTAACCATCAGTCGGTGCCGTTAACCATCAGTTGGTGCCGTTAACCATCAGTCGGTGCCGTTAACCATCAGTCAGAGCCGTTAACCATCAGTCGGAGCCGTTAACCACCAGTCAGAGCCGTTAACCATCAGTCGGTGGCCGTTAACCATCAGTCCGTGCCGTTAACCATCAGTCAGAGCCGTTAACCATCAGTCGGTGCCGTTAACCATCAGTCAGTGCCGTTAACCATCCGTCAGAGCCGTTAACCATCAGTCGGTGCCGTTAACCATCAGTCGGTGCCGTTAACCATCAGTCGGTACCGTTAACCATCAGTCAGTGCCGTTAACCATCAGTCGGTGCCGTTAACCATCAGTCGGTGCCGTTAACCATCAGTCGGTGCCGTTAACCATCCGTCAGAGCCGTTAACCATCAGTCAGTGCCGTTAACCATCCGTCAGAGCCGTTAACCATCAGTCGGTGCCGTTAACCATCAGTCGGTGCCGTTAACCATCAGTCGGTGCCGTTAACCATCAGTCGGTGCCGTTAACCATCAGTCAGTGCCGTTAACCATCCGTCAGAGCCGTTAACCATCAGTCAGAGCCGTTAACCATCAGTCGGTGCCGTTAACCATCAGTCGGTGCCGTTAACCATCAGTCAGAGCCGTTAACCATCAGTCAGAGCCGTTAACCATCAGTCAGTGCCGTTAACCATCAGTTCGTGCCGTTAATCATCAGTCGGTGCCGTTAACCATCAGTCAGAGCTGTTAACTAATCAGTCGGTGCCGCTAACCATCAGTCAGAGCCGTTAACCATCAGTCAGAGCCGTTAACCATCAGTCGGTGCCGTTAACCATCAGTTGGTGCCGTTAACCATCAGTCGGTGCCGTTAACCATCAGTCAGAGCCGTTAACCATTAGTCGGTGCCGTTAACCATCAGTCGGTGCCGTTAACCATCAGTTGGTGCCGTTAACCATCAGTCGGTGCCGTTAACCATCAGTCAGAGCCGTTAACCATCAGTCGGTGCCGTTAACCACCAGTCAGAGCCGTTAACCATCAGTCGGTGCCGTTAACCATCAGTCGGTGCCGTTAACCATCAGTCAGAGCCGTTAACCATCAGTCGTGCCGTTAACCATCAGTCAGAGCGTGCCGTTAACCATCAGTCAGAGCCGTTAACCATCAGTCGTGCCGTTAACCATCAGTCGTAACCAGCCGTTAACCATCAGTCGGTGCCGTTAACCATCAGTCGGTGCCGTTAACCATCAGTCGGTGCCGTTAACCATTAGTCGGTGCCGTTAACCATCAGTCGGTGCTGTTAACCATCCGTCAGAGCCGTTAACCATCAGTCAGTGCCGTTAACCATCCGTCAGAGCCGTTAACCATCAGTCGGTGCCGTTAACCATCAGTCGCCATCAGTCGGTGCCGTTAACCATCAGTCGGAGCCGTTAACCATCAGTCGGTGCCGTTAACCATCAGTCAGAGCCGTTAACCATCAGTCAGAGCCGTTAACCATCAGTCGGTGCCGTTAACCATCAGTCAGTGCCGTTAACCATCCGTCAGAGCCGTTAACCATCAGTCGGTGCCGTTAACCATCAGTCGGTGCCGTTAACCATCAGTCCGAACCATCAGTCGGTAGCCGTTAACCATCAGTCGGTGCCGTTAACCATTATCGGTGCCGTTAACCATCAGTCGGTGCCGTTAACCATCCGTCAGAGCCGTTAACCATCAGTCAGTGCCGTTAACCATCCGTCAGAGCCGTTAACCATCAGTCGGTGCCGTTAACCATCAGTAGGTGCCGTTAACCATCAGTCAGAGCCGTTAACCATCAGTCGGTGCCGTTAACCATCAGTCAGTGCCGTTAACCATCCGTCAGAGCCGTTAACCATCAGTCGGTGCCGTTAACCATCAGTCAGAGCCGTTAACCATCAGTCAGAGCCGTTAACCATCAGTCGGTGCCGTTAACCATCAGTCAGAGCCGTTAACCATCAGTCAGTGCCGTTAACCATCCGTCAGAGCCGTTAACCATCAGTCGGTGCCGTTAATCATCAGTCGGTGCCGTTAATCATCAGTCGGTGCCGTTAACCATCAGTCGGTGCCAGAACCTCGACTCTTTTCTTTAACAGACTCTTAAACACTGTTTCAATAACAACGAAGCCTTGAGCTAGCTTCTCCAGACGGCTACGTGTCCCAAAATCATACGATTAATGTCTGAGTGACGATATTTCACATTCCAGAAGAGAAGTCATAGAATTAACGTTATTCAAACAAACATTTTTATATAACATTCAGCCATCCAGATGTGTTTTGGGGTCATCGTCCTGTCACATGACCCGTTTCCAGCCAAGCCTTCGCTGTCAGACAGATGTCCTCACGTTTGTCTTTAGAGTACTGAGGTACCGAGCTCCAAAAAAAGCCCCACTCATGACCCCCCCACCACCGTGCTTGACTGTAGCTACGAGTGCTACTCTCCTCCTGGTGGTAGGCATTTGCCGATTGTGCTAGTAAAAGTGTCATATTATGCTAGTGGCAGTGCTCGTTTTTTGCCCAAATCATGCTCGCTTTTCAAAATGATGCTACTTAAAAAAAAAATTATTCTGTGTACAAACTTCACAACTCACAAGACAAGTTTGAAAATGTATTTTATTAACTCTGGCCTGACGTTCTGGGCCCGGTTGTTCAAAACCTGGGTAACTTTATCCGGTGGTTAGGCCTATACGGCGGATAAATCTGCTATCCAGCGGATAGTTATCCAGCGGACAAAAATAGGTTGAACAAAGCCTGGATAGTGTGGTGGATAACTATCCGCGGATAGCTAGCTAACCATCGTGTGTAGCAGAGCGTGACACAGTTTGCGCGAGGTTTTGCACTCAAATGGCCTCCAGTTACCATGGTGAAGTATGCAAATTTCGAGTAAACAACGAACTGTGCGCGCGCTAGCAGCGCGCGCTGGGTTTCAAATCAAATAAAAACAAATACAGTGAAAACTAAACCATGCAGTTTCTAACAAAGCCCTGAGTAACAAGTTTAACATTGAATAATCTCGCTCGTCCGTCTTGACTTCTCTAATTCGTCCTCTAACAGTTAATTAGCGCTTGTTATATTGAAGCATCACACTTGCTTGCAAGTAATGGAACCAACTGTTAATAGTAATCTATCGTTTTTAGTAGCTGAGATCTTCATTTTCTTGAATTATTCTAAAATTGTGCTATTAAGACAAGAAAATATACGGATTATGCTAGCAGTGCTACATAATCCGCTAAAAGGGCAAAAATTATGCTCAATTCCTCAGATTATGCCAAAAATTATGCTAGCACAATCGGCAAGAGCCTACCTGGTGGTCGCTGGAGCATTTTTGTTTCCTCGGGATGAGTGAAAGGTTGAGGACGGTGGTCACATGACCGCTCCCAGCTGTGCTGGAGCCAGGCCGTCTTCTTCAGCCTCCACCTGTAACCGGAGACCTCACGGACGTCGATGGACGACAGAGGTTTGCAGCTCAGATCAATACGAAGGCTCAGAATATCTCATCCAGACTTCCTGAACGCCGGCGTTGAGCGGATGTTGAAGTGTCCCTGCAGACGTAACGTGAGTCTTCACATCGTTGTGAAACGACTTTAATGTTTCAGAGTCTGTTGTGGAGGCGAACCTGAGATTCAGAGAGGCTCCTTTACTGCCTCCACAGGATTTCAGAGGGGACGCTGCAGCCGGGGGCCTCCGTTCAAACATCTCCATGGGTGAATTCCAATTCCGCTCTTAACCCTCAATTTTTGGCCCTCAATCTTAAACCTCGAAAGTAAGTGTCAGGGCCAACACAACACAACAAGGTATACAAGTAACATGAAGCCGGCCGGGACCGCCGGTCCGGCAGAAAACATTGTAAAGTTAAAAAAAAACAAATGTTACGCAACAACGATGTTAATCCATGAAAAAAGTCTCAAACAAAGACAATAAGATGGTTTCGTAACATTTTTATCTTTAAGAACTACGAAGATACTTACATTTGTAGCTAGCTTTTTTTGTCGCCATCCTTTTCGAAGATGTCTAGGCTAAATTTCCCAATGCCTTCTGGGTAGCCCTTACGTCCAAGGGTGGTGCCGGAGAATCTCAATATAAAACAGCCCTCAAACTCGTCCCTCAATTCGACGTTCTTAGAATCAGCACTTGCACTTAATGGGAGCGCACATTTTAGAGATTAAGGGTTGAGATTGAGGGTTAAGGGAGGAACTGGAATTCACCCCATAACTGGATGTGGCACCAGGACACTTCAAGCTAGAGTTTGATGACCGACTTCGCGGTTGTGTGATCGGGTTTGCAGCCAGCCAAGCTGCAGTGGCCGACTGGTGGTAACCGGACTAAAGTGGGCGTGTTCCAACTGGCTTCCAGACCTGTTCGTTCTGGCCGTTTGCACATTTCTGAGTGGAAATGCCTTAGCAGAGTCAGTTCCACGCAGCGAGGCTTCAAAAGCCCTCCTTAGAAACCTGTGGGTGACATCACAGAGGCTCTGTCCAGTTCTTTTTACCTGCCCTGTGAGTAGCTGTCAGGCATTCAGACACTCATGAAACCTTTACTAATCTGCACGTCAATCACCTCTTTAACACCCCACGCAGGTGGGGAGCGTGCTCAGAAAACTCACTAATTAGTACAAACCCACCCAGGGACCAGCGTGTAAGGGGCTGTAAGGATGCAGACTACCACGTAAGTCATGTGATCTTGAACCCTTCAGGTAAACTCCTGATCTCATGAATCCAGCCGAGGAGACCAGCACAGGCTCCCTCAGGTGTGGGAGGAGTCTGGTGAGGTCATGGAAAATTGAATAGATGGTTGAAAAGGTCCAGAGAGGCTGGTCAAGAGAGGCTGGTCCAGGGAGGGTGGTCAAGAGAGGGTGGTCCAGGGAGGGTGGTCCAGGGAGGCTGGTCAAGAGAGGGTGGTCCAGAGAGGTAAGTCTGGAGACGCTAGTCCAACGAGACTGGTCCAGAAATGTTAGTCCGGAGAGGTTGGTCCAGAGAGTTTGATCCAGAGAGTTTGATCCAGAGAGGTTGGTCCAGAGAGGTTGGTCCAGAGAGGTTGGTCCAGAGAGGTTGGTCCAGAGAGGTTGGTCCAGAGAGGTTGGTCCAGGGAGGTTGGTCCAGAGAGGCTGGTCCAGGGAGGCTAGTCCAGAGAGGCTTGTCCAGAGAGGCTGGTCCAGAGAGGTTGGTCCAGGGAGGCTGGTCCAGAGAGTTGAGTCCAGAGAGGCTGGTCCAGAGAGGCTGGTCCAGAGAGGCTGGTCCAGGGAGGTTGGTCCAGGGAGGTTGGTCCAGGGAGGTTGGTCCAGGGAGGTTGGTCCAGGGAGGTTGGTCCAGAGAGGTTGGTCCAGGGAGGTTGGTCCAGGGAGGTTGGTCCAGAGAGGCTGGTCCAGAGAGGTTGGTCCAGGGAGGCTGGTCCAGAGAGTTGAGTCCAGAGAGGGTGGTCCAGGGAGGTTGGTCCAGGGAGGTTGGTCCAGGGAGGTTGGTCCAGGGAGGTTGGTCCAGGGAGGCTGGTCCAGAGAGGTTGGTCCAGGGAGGTTGGTCCAGAGAGGCTGGTGCAGGGACGTTGGTCCAGAGAGGTTGGTCCAGGGAGGTTAGTCCAGGGAGGTTGGTCCAGGGAGGTTGGTCCAGAGAGGTTGGTCCAGGGAGGTTGGTCCAGAGAGGAGGTTGGTCCAGAGAGGTGGTCCAGGGAGGTTGGTCCAGAGAGGTTGGTCCAGGGAGGTTGGTCCAGAGAGGCTGGTCCAGAGAGGTTGGTCCAGGGAGGTTGGTCCAGAGAGGTTGGTCCAGGGAGGGGCTGGAGGCTATGAGGCCTGTTGCTTCTGAGATACAGCTCTTTGGAGGGGTCAAAGCTGATCTTTGAGGTAAATCTCCCAGGACGTCCACTCCAGGGAAGATTGACAACCATCTTGAATGTTTTGCACTTTCCAATAATCTTTCTCGCTGTAGAACACAGAACACCAAACAGTTTGGAAATTGTTTTTTTTTTTTTTTAAACCCATTTTAAGCTTTCTCATTGCTTTTCTGCAACCATTCCTGACGTCTTTCCCTCCTGGCATTAGGTTTCAGACCCCTGATTGCTGTTATAGAGGTCAGCAGACCTGTTGATGATCAGCTCATCAAGAGCAGTAATTACGAGAGCATGAGATTAAAAGACGGGGTTGTAACTTTGGTAAATGTCTGCATTCTGTCTCTGTACTGTCAAATTTCACAGAGCAACATAATTTTTTTTCTGAAACATGAAGCAGGCGTGCTCAGCGGTCTCTGGTTTCATCGCAGAGAAAAAGAGTCATTGTGTGAAGAGACGTGAGGACATCTGATCTGTGTCTCCCAGAATGTCAGAGGGCGAGGATCAGGTGGACGATAATCTGAGCAGGACACAAACACAGAGAGGAGACACAGCTTTATGAGGGCTGTGGTCCTGCCGGCGCCCCCTGCAGGCGGCCGTCCCACCGAGGACGTTTGACCTCAGATTTGATGTCTGTCCTCTGTGTCCTCCTGTCCTCAGCCTCGGCGTACGCAGACCTGCAGCGGTCGCAGGGCGCCCACAGGAGGCCGTGCCCGGTGTCCGGCTACGTCCCCCCGCCCGACTACCTGGACGAAGACGAGGACCTGATCAAACCCAAGAAGCTGGTGAATCCCGTCAAGTCCTCCAGAAGTCATCAGGAGCTTCACCGCGAGCTGCTGAGCAGCTGCAAACGGTAACGCGCCCCGTCTCCGTTGATGTTTCCTCCACAGAGGGACAAACTCAGCAGCGGAACCTTCCAGACCAACCGGAAAACCGGTCTCGGTGGTCTCCTGGCGCAGTTAACAGCACGACAAGTCACGTTATCTCTAAAGTTAGGTCTTTAATCACAGCTCAGAAGTCAAGTTTAGCAGCTAAAGCTAAAGTTTATACTGCAGCTGTCAATCAAGAAAACCAAAGTGCTTATTATGCATAAATTATAATAAAGCAGACTTGGTGAAACTGCAAGCATGTCCCAGATGAAACAGACCACCGCCGCCGCTGGTTCTGGCTTGGTCTGGAAGGGTCAGAGGGGGCGGAGCTTAGCAGCTGACTCCGCCCCTGTCCGAAGGCTGCTCGTTACGGCAGTTGAAGCCTCCGATTCAAAATCAAACAAATGCAAATTGCCAAGCGTGAGATGTTCTAATCTTATACAACTGCTGACATCACGGGATGCAGAGGGGTTCCAACCGGACCACCGGCCAACAGGTAGCCGGGCTCAATCGACCACCTGTCGGACCGTGGCCCGGTCGGTCACCCGGGCTTTTCCACTCATGGCTACGAAGTTTCGCTCGTCCTGGTTTCAGCTCTGGCAGCGCTAGTTTCCAACGTTGTTTCGGACGCTTGAAATGAAGACGTTCAGGGCGGAGTTGATCAGAACGGATGGGACTGAGGTCCAGATAGCGTCACAGGTCAGCGCGGCTGACGTGTCATAACTAAACTAGGGGCCGTGTTCGTTCGACCCATTTGTCCATTTTTTTTTTAACTAACCAGGGATGGGTGGAGTCAGTTACTACCAACATGGCGCCATGCACAGGTGACATCACAGGGGGTTTGTTCAGTTCTTTCTCTACAGTACCTGGACTGGACTGAACTGGACTGGACTAAACTGACCTGGACTGTACTAGACTGGACTGGACTGAACTAGACTGGACTGGACTAGACTGGAGTCCAGTGGACTAGGCTGGACTGGAGTAGACTGGACTGGACTGGACTGGATTGGAGTCCAGTGGACTGGACTGGACTGGACTGTTCTAGACTGGACTGGACTAGACTGGAGTCCAGTGGACTGGACTAGACTAGACTAGACTGGACTGAACTGGACTAAACTGGACTAGACTGGACTGAACTAGACTGGAGTCCAGTGGACTGGACTGGACTGGACTAGACTGGAGTCCAGTGGACTGGACTGGACTGGACTAGACTGGACTAGACTGGACTGAACTAGACTGGAGTCCAGTGGACTGGACTGGACTGGACTAGACTGGACTAGACTGGACTGAACTAGACTGGAGTCCAGTGGACTGAACTAGACTGGACTGGAGTCCAGTGGACTGGACTAGACTAGACTAGACTAGACTGGACTGAACTGGACTAAACTGGACTGGACTAGACTGGAGTCCAGGGAACTGGACTGGACTGGACTAGACTGGATTGGAGTCCAGTGGACTGGACTGGACTGGACTGGACTGGACTGGACTTGACTGGATTGGAGTCCAGTGGACTGGACTGGACTGGACTGGACTAGACTGGACTGGACTGAACTGGACTGGACTGGAGTCCAGTGGACTGGACTGGACTGGACTGGACTGGACTGGAGTCCAGGGAACTGGACTGGACTGAACTAGACTGGACTGGACTGGACTGGAGTCCAGTGGACTGGACTAGACTAGACTAGACTGGACTGAACTGGACTAAACTGGACTAGACTGGACTGAACTAGACTGGAGTCCAGTGGACTGGACTGGACTGGACTAGACTGGACTGGAGTCCAGTGGACTGGACTAGACTAGACTAGACTGGACTGAACTGGACTAAACTGGACTGGACTAGACTGGATTGGAGTGGACTGGACTGGACTGGACTGGACTGGACTGGACTGGACTGAACTGGACTGGACTGGGAGTCCAGTGGACTGGACTGGACTGGACTGGACTGGACTGGAGTCCTGGGAACTGGACTGGACTGGACTAGACTGGACTGGACTGGACTGGAGTCCAGGGAACTGGACTGGACTGGACTGGACTGGACTGGACTGGACTGGACTGGACTGGACTGGACTGGACTGGACTGGACTGGACTGGACTGGAGTCCAGTGGACTGGACTGGAGTCCAGGGAACTGGACTGGACTGGACTGGACTAGACTGGATTGGAGTCCACTGGACTGGACTAGACTGGACTGGACTGGACTAGACTGGACTGGACTGGACTAGACTGGACTGGACTGAACTGGACTGGACTGGAGTCCAGTGGACTGGACTGGACTGGACTGGACTGGAGTCCAGGGAACTGGACTGGACTGGACTAGACTGGACTGGACTGGACTGGACTGGACCAGGGAACTGGACTGGACTGGACTGGACTGGACTGGACTGGACTAGACTGGACTGGACTGGACTGGACTGGACTGGACTGGAGTCCAGTGGACTGGACTGGAGTCCAGGGAACTGGACTGGACTAGACTGGATTGGAGTCCACTGGACTGGACTAGACTGGACTGGACTGGACTGAACTAGACTAGACTGGACTGGACTGGACTGGACTGGACTACAGTGGCGTTCATGTGGTGTTTTACTAAACCAGGGCCCCCAGACAGAAACCTTTCCGGTCCCCTGATCATCAACGGTCCAGACTGTGTGAAACATAAACAGCAGTCCATGTGTGACGCTGTTGTTCCAGAACATTCTGGGTTGGTGACAACGCGCCTGGACTCCTCCATCAGCTGACCAATCAGATGAAGCTCTGCCAGCGTGAAGTGAGTCAGTATCGCCGCTGTTCATCTCCGAGCGTCACCGCCGGCTTCCGGCTGCTTGCGAGGCGGCCGGGCGTTGCCAGGCGACAGCCTCCCACCTCGAGGAGGCTGGGAAAGTTTTCGCCTCCTCACAGTCACAGTTGCTCATTCACGCAGACGCACAAAGCCGAGTCCACTCAGTCTCATTCAGGAGCGAACGGAGGCGTGAAACGCTCTGAACAATCACCAAGGCAACAACAAAAACATCCTCCAAAACTCGATTCAGCGCCCGCAGAGGAACCAGAAAACACTCCTGTAGATAATCCCCCCGTCAGTCGGAGACCATCAGACCTGATCTGTGAGTGGACGAACGGCGGATACAACCAGAGATGGACAACAGCACAGAACGCATTTAGTTTATAATAAAGACAAAAGGAAAATAAAAATCAAGCGCCCCCCGTGATTCAGCAGCTCGTAGATAAACCTGCAGCAGTCAGTTCTCGTCTCTGTACGAGTTGATCTGCACTAATCACCATCAGATTAAGGACACGTCATCAGCTGTGTACCCGAGCAAATATCATGAAGTTAAATTATGATATTTTACCTGCCATCAAGGATGATGGAGGTAAAAAAAACTCCCACAGAGGGAAAAAAAAAACCTTTAAGCCAAACAGTGGCAAGAAAAAATTCCAATTTAAGAGGAAGAAACCTGGACCTGGAGAGATGATGGAGGACAGAGAGAAGATAGAGGACAGAGAGGATGGAGGACAGAGAGAGGATGGTGGACAGAGAGAGGATGGAGGACAGAGAGGATGGAGGACAGAGAGAGAAGAGACACACTCTGAAATGACTATATAAACAGATGCAGGTAGCAGCACTGAGGTGAGATGGTCAGAGGACTAGATCACCGGTCACCATGGCAACCGGCACCCTGAACACACCTGCACAGACAGGTGGAGGTGAACGCTGAGATGGCCAACACTGTCGGTCAAACAAAAATGCACTCGTTGAAGTCTATATAACTATGTAATCAGCCAGTCGTGGCAGCAACTCAGTGGGACTGACACTACATATATATATATATATATATTAATATAATATATATATATATATATATATAGAGAGAGAGAGAGAGAGAGAGAGAGAGATAGAGAGAGAGAGAGAGAGAGAGAGAGAGAGAGAGAGAGAGAGGTGATGGTTGAATCCTAACGTTGATTCAACGTAAAAATCAACTACAATGTGCCTGCAGATTACATTTAGATGATGGTTGAATCAACGTTGAAGAACGGTAGAATTCCTTTGCGCTTTCTGTACAATTTCAATGCCAAGTTTCAACGTAGAATCAATATCACTGCTGACACTCTTTCAACGTTGATTCAACCATATTTTGCTATCTGTGATGAGTAAATTTACTCCCGCCACAAACCTTTGGTCATATTGAATATTTTTCTAATTTACAGTATGTTTTTATCTGTAACCACTTTCAAGCTACAGCGTTTTGAATTCTTGAAATGGAGTTCATGTTTCCATCCAGTTTTCTGTTGTTCAGCAACTCACATGACTCCATGATGTCATCATGTAGTCATGATGTCATCATGGATTCATGATGTCATCATGTAGTCATGTGTCTTCATGGATTCATGATGTCATCATGTAGTCATGATGTCATCATGTATTCATGATGTCATCATGTAGTCATGTGTCTTCATGGATTCATGATGTCATCATGTAGTCATGATGTCATGGATTCATGATGTCATCATGGATTCGTGATGCCATCATGTAGTTATGATGTCATCATGTAGTCATCTCATCATGTAGTCATGATGTCATCATGGATTCATGATGTCATCGTGTAGTCATGTGTCTTCATGGATTCATGATGTCATCATGGATTCATGATGTCATCATGTAGTCATGTGTCATCATGGATTCATGATGTCATCATGTAGTCATGATGTCATCATGGATTCATGATGTCATCATGTAGTCATGATGTCATCATTGAGTCATGATGTCATCATGGAGTCATGTGTCTTCATGGATTCATGATGTCATCATTGAGTCATGATGTCATCATGGAGTCATGTGTCTGTGGAGGTCGTCACACCTGCTGATAATCAGTTCACCGAGGGCTGTAATTAACAGCACCTGACTGCATCTGACTCCCCTAAATCCTGTAGAGGCAGATAGAGGGGGTTCTTGGGATTGTCCACCTGATTTTTTTGTGTGAAATAAATGATAGCACTCCTACACACACACAAAAAACAAGATTAAAAGAGGGGATACTAACTCTTCTCCAGGACTGCCTACACAGTGTTTCTTATTAATGAGTAAAACAAAACATAGTTCATGATGATTTTGTGGCTTCTGTGTGAGGCTGCCCCCTGCTGGACAGAAGAGTCATAACAACACACCTTCAGGAAGACAAAATCAGAGGCAGTCAAGTGTCGTGCATGAACATGACGTGTATGAACATCCAGTACATGAGGTGTGTTTGTGCAGGGGGGGCGTCAGCGTGGAAACGAAGCCAGAGCTGCAGAGAGTTCTGGAGTCCAGGAAGAGAGATCAGCTGATCAAACAGAGGAAACAGGAAGAGGAGGCTCGCAGGAAGATTTCTCCTCTGGAGGCTGAGCTGCTGAAGAGGCACAAGAAGCTGGAGGAGGTAACACACACCTGGACACCTACCTGTACACACACCTGGACACAGACCTGTACACACACCTGGACACAGACTTGGACACACACCTGTACACAGACCTGAACACAGACCTGGACACAGACTTGGACACACACCTGGACACACACCTGAACACAGACCTGGACACAGACCTGAACACACACCTGGACACACACCTGAACACAGACCTGGACACAGACCTGAACACACACCTGGACACACACCTGTACACAGTCCTGGACAGAGACCTGGACACAGACTTGGACACACATCTGGACACACATCTGGACATACACCTCTACACCAAGGTTATTATAGTTTTGAAATTTTCTTTAGTTTTTATTTTTATTTAGTTTTCCAGTTTGCTTTTTTATTTCAGTTTAGTTTTAGTTAGTTCAACAAGTAATTTAGTAGTTTTAGTTTAGTTTTTATTTTGAGGAATTGACTAGTTTCAGTTTAGTTTTTATTTAGTTTTAGTCTTAGTTTTAGTTTTTCTTCTTCTTGCAGTATGCAGCAGTTTATACACCTTTTCGACTTGAAAATTGTGGACATGCGCCCCCTAGTGGCCCCGCCATAACTGGAGGGTGTGGTGCTCCATCAAGTAACCCAAACACAGCAGCGTGGAGGATCTGTTACGGATAACACAGACATGTGCCACATGTGTGGCCTCCAGTTACAGATGAAGGTAGTTTATCGCTGTTTTGAATGATTGGTTATGGAAATAGCATGATCTATTCCCATAATCAAACACTAAAAACTGTGGAACGCTGGCTATAACTAACGTCAACAAGCCATAAAGATTATGCTGCTGTAATGTTAACGCGAGCGGTAAATTAGGCTATGTGTTAATGTTATATTTAATTTATTTTATCATTCTCCTAAGTCATTAATTCATTCATTCATTCATTCATTCATTCATTTATAGGCTTGTGCTAGTGCCGAGGGCTACAGTAGCCTCATACTGCTGTTCTTTCGGCCAGAATCGTCCGGGACTCTCAGCGAGACTATGAGTAGTACGAGATTGAATGTTAACAAAAACTCACCCGGCTGTATTCATTTGGAACAAAGTCCTTTCTGTTGATATTTTTCACCCACGTCTTCTTAACTTCTTGTTCTGCAAACAAGGCAGTCTTCGTGCATACTTTCTTCTTCCATTGTCGAATTTTCACACCATTGTTGGCACAGTTTATGACGGAACATTATTCCCACTCGACCGATTCGACATTATAAAAATATATATTTTTAGAAAGAGAAAAACACTGGTTAATCTGCGAGCCGGTGAAAGTGTCACTCTGTAGCACCCTGGCACCCTCCAGCAATGGCGGACGGGGTACTTCCGGGGGGCTGGCCCGAAAAGGTCTATATCCGCTATGCTGCCCCCTCTCTGAAGGGAGGGTATCATAGCGGCTGCTGCAGGACAGGCAGTAATCTCTATGGCAGTAATCGAGGGAGAAAACGAAACGACAACGAAAACGAAGCTGAATTTATCTACAATTCAGTTTAGTTTTAGTTAGTTTTACATCCTTCATTGTAGTTTTTATTTAGTTTTCGTTTTTTTTTTAATTGTAGTTTTTATTTTTATTTCAGTTAACTGAAATATTTTTTCATAGCTAGTTTTAGTTTTAGTCTTAGTTTTCGTTAACTATAATAACCCTGCTCTACACACACCTGGACACACATCTGGACACAGACCTGGACACACATCTGCAGACTTACCTGTACACACACCTGGACACAGACTTGGACACACATCTGGACACACATCTGGAGACTTACCTGTACACACACCTGGACACAGACTTGGACACACACCTGGACACACACCTGTACACACACCTGGACACACATCTGGACACAGACCTGGACACACATCTGGAGACTTACCTGTACACACACCTGGACACAGACTTGGACACAGACCTGGACACACATCTGGAGACTTACCTGTATACACACCTGGACACACACCTGGACACAGACCTGGACACCTACCTGTACACACACCTGGACACACACCTGAACACAGACCTGAACACAGACCTGGACACAGACTTGGACACACACCTGGACACACATCTGGACACACATCTGGACATACACCTCTACACACACCTGGACACACATCTGGACACAGACCTGGACACACATCTGCAGACTTACCTGTACACACACCTGGACACAGACTTGGACACACATCTGGACACACATCTGGAGACTTACCTGTACACACACCTGGACACAGACTTGGACACACACCTGGACACACATCTGGACACACACCTGTACACACACCTGGACACACATCTGGACACAGACCTGGACACACATCTGGAGACTTACCTGTACACACACCTGGACACAGACTTGGATACAGACCTGGACACACACCTGGACACACACCTGGACATACACCTATACAAAGACCTGGACACACATCTGGACAAAGACTTGGACATGTGTACACACATCTGGACATACACCTGGACACAGACTTGGACACAGACCTGGACACAGACTTGGACACAGACCTGGACACACACCTGGACACACATCTGGACAATGACCTGGACACACATCTGGACACACATCTGGACATACACCTGGACACACACCTGGACACACACCTGGACATACCCCTGGACACACGCCTGGACATAGACCTGTACAAAGACCTGGACACACATCTGAACACAGACTTGGACAATGACCTGGACACACATCTGGACATACACCTGGATACAGACCTGGACACACACCTGGACATACACCTGGACATACCCCTGGACACACACCTGTACAAAGACCTGGACACACACCTGGACACACATCTGGACATACACCTATACAAAGACCTGGACACACATCTGGACAAAGACTTGGACATGTGTACACACATCTGGACATACACCTGGACACAGACTTGGACACAGACCTGGACACAGACTTGGACACAGACTTGGACACAGACCTGGACACACACCTGGACATACACCTATACAAAGACCTGGACACAGACTTGGACACACATCTGGACACACATCTGGAGACTTACCTGTACACACACCTGGACACAGACTTGGACACACACCTGGACACACATCTGGACACACACCTGTACACACACCTGGACACACATCTGGACACAGACCTGGACACACATCTGGAGACTTACCTGTACACACACCTGGACACAGACTTGGACACAGACCTGGACACACATCTGGAGACTTACCTGTACACACACCTGGACACAGACCTGGACACACATCTGGACACACATCTGGACACAGACCTGGACACAGACTTGGACACACACCTGGACACACACCTGGACACACACCTGGACATACACCTATACAAAGACCTGGACACACATCTGGACAAAGACTTGGACATGTGTACACACATCTGGACATACACCTGGACACAGACTTGGACACAGACCTGGACACAGACTTGGACACAGACTTGGACACAGACCTGGACACACACCTGGACATACACCTATACAAAGACCTGGACACACATCTGGACAATGACCTGGACACACATCTGGACACACATCTGGACATACACCTGGACACACACCTGGACACACACCTGGACATACCCCTGGACACACGCCTGGACATAGACCTGTACAAAGACCTGGACACACATCTGAACACAGACTTGGACAATGACCTGGACACACATCTGGACATACACCTGGATACAGACCTGGACACACACCTGGACATACACCTGGACATACCCCTGGACACACACCTGTACAAAGACCTGGACACACACCTGGACACACATCTGGACATACACCTATACAAAGACCTGGACACACATCTGGACAAAGACTTGGACATGTGTACACACATCGGACATCACCTGGACACAGACTGGACACAGACACACAGACTTGGACACAGACTTGGACACAGACCTGGACACACACCTGGACATACACCTATACAAAGACCTGGACACACATCTGGACAATGACCTGGACACACATCTGGACACACATCTGGACATACACCTGGACACACACCTGGACACACACCTGGACATACCCCTGGACACACGCCTGGACATAGACCTGTACAAAGACCTGGACACACATCTGAACACAGACTTGGACAATGACCTGGACACACATCTGGACATACACCTGGATACAGACCTGGACACACACCTGGACATACACCTGGACATACCCCTGGACACACACCTGTACAAAGACCTGGACACACACCTGGATATACACCTGGACACACACCTGTACAAAGACCTGGACGCACACCTGGGAAATGACATAAATGGACTGTTCCTCGTTGACACGCTTGTGTCTTGTCTCCTCAGCTGGAGAGACAGCAGGAGCAACAGCAGGAGGACGACCTGAAAGCTCCGGAGTTCGTCAAAGTCAAGGAGAACCTGAAGCGGACGTCCCTTCACCGTAAAGAGGAGAAGGAGGTGTAGGGCTGAGGACGGCGTCCAGCAAGGGACAGAGATGCAGATGGTCCACATCTGGACAAGATTCCAGACCACTAACACACCGAGGAGGAGGAGGAGGAGGAAGAGCGGGACAAAGATGACGTCCAGCAGGAGGCAGTCCTCAGGTCTGCAGGATGGTTTGAGGACAGGCGGTGGACATGGAGACGGGGACACGGACGGTCAACACGGGTTCATCTCAGCAGTTGGACATGAAGCCTCAGTGACTAGTGTCTCGATCGAATATCGATTAGGAGCTGACCAGTGATTGATCAGCTCTGGTAACATGTGTAAACAGGAAGTTTACAGAAACTGGTTTTATTTCATATAAATGTCACTAAATGTATTAATTGCTGTCAAATAGCGCTGTTTTGTTTTTGTCTGCGTCAGCTGACCTCTTCGCTCTGTGTGGCGCCGCTGCTGGCTGCTTGTACAAGGCCATATCTCAGGAACAGCTCCATGGGTTTGGATGATTGACACCTCAGTGGAATCTTCACAGCCAATAGAATCGATGGACGTTTTCACAAACGTGCGCCGCTTCAGGCGTCTTCCCGCCAGAATCATGAATATATCCTGCGCTCCATAAAATGGCTGCTCATCTTCCTTCTTTAAGGTCCAACAGAACAGAAACGGTCCACTCACTAAAACTATTAGAAATTATATTAATTTGTCACAGAGACTTGAGGTTCCATGAATCTAGTGGAGTTTTCCACTGGAATCTGATTTATGATGGCGATGCATTAAAGGTCAGACGTAATTCAGAGTTTGGCTCATAGAAAGCTTGTATTTTTATTGTTTTTTTTGTTTTTTCACAGCTAGCTCAGTGAGTTTTTGTCTCAGAGTGGACATCCTTACACCGTTACAATCTGTGAAGCCTCATCTGTGAACTGATCGGGGTTAATCCAGGTAGCGAAGATTTGATCAGAATGCTAGCATCATGGGTTAGCATAAGATAAGCCAACCAGGCTAAAATAGCTAAAACAGCTAACAGATATTAGGGGTGAGTATTGGCAAGGACCTCGCAATATGATATGTATCGTAATATTTGGTTCACGATACGATATCACGATATTGCGATATATTGCGATATTCTACCCAGTTAATATCAAAATTAAACGTAGAGATGAAAATTCAAGTTGCTGTATATGTTCATCAGGTGATATTGATCATTCAGAGGACAAACTGAGTCAAAACGATTTGCTTCAAAACAGCCTATTTATTGTTTATTATTGGTGTTTTTGAAAAATTGATATTAGGAGCTGAAAAATCGATATTATATTGGGCAGCCAATACGATATGTATCATGATACTTGGGTCACGATATGATATTATCATGATCTCACGATATATTGCAATATTCTATCCCAGTTAATATCAAAATTAAAAGTAGAGATGAAAATTCAACCTGCTGTATATGTTCATCAGGTGATATTGATCATTTAGAGGACAAATTGAGTCAAAACTATTTGCTTCAAAACAACCTATTTATTGTTTATTAATTAGTGTTTTTGCATTTTTTCCTTAAAAAATTATATAAGGAGCTGAAAAATCGATATTATATCGGCCGAAAATCGAGATATATCACCAAATCAACTAACGGATATACATCCAGTCCAGACTGACTGCATGAAGGGTCTCTACTCAAAGCATACTGGTTCCTACCGTCTATGCTGGAGTCACTGGTTGGAGCCCTGATGGTGGCCGTAAGATCCACCATCAGGGTTTCACAACAATCTATTTAAAGATCAAAGGAACATTACAGAAAGTGGTGGAAACTGTCAGGAGATGAAATGAGACCAGTCGAAGAGGTCAACCCTGAGGTTGATGAAGATCTGTGACGGACTGAAACCACTGGTGTGCATCTCCAGTCCCAGGAACTGGATCATCTTTTGCACCGCCCAAAAAGAGAAAAGGAAAAAAACTGCTGGATAAGGCTTCTTCTTTTTCTTCTTTTATCGTCTTAGCGGTTGGCAAACTGAAAAAGGGATGAATCGTCACCACCGACTGGTCATGGGGTGTCAGTTCACCAGGTCAGTGGATCCTACCAGATCCTAGACTGGTATGGAGACTGAAGGACCCTACAGGCCTCTGGTGCTAACTAATGTTGGTGTACTTTCCATCTGATTAAATCCTATTCATCCATTTTTGTTTCAGGCGTTGCTACTGAAATGACAGAGCTACTGTATGGAAGTATTTCTGTGCCACCTGAGTTTGAATACGAATTTTTAAGATTGTAATTTTTCAGCATCAAAAACCACTTGGAATTTTAAAAAACATCAGATTTCTAGCACTGAATTTTTTTTTGCCTCTGAATTTTATTTTGTTAAAATAAATTCAGTGTTAAAAAAAAATGTTGTCTTAAAATATTCAGTTTTTCAAAATTCAACACAGAAAGAAATTCAACACCCCAAAAAATTCAGTGTAAAAAAAAAAAAAATCAACATCTCGAAAAAATTCAGTGTAAAAAAATTCAATTTCTTAAAAAAAAAAATCAGTGTAAAAAAATTCAACGTCAAAAAATTCAGTGTAAAAAGAACCAAACTCAACGGACCGGTCTGTCTTACTATCTGGGTGGGTGTCACATGACCAATGGAGCGTAACGTGATTGGCTGGACGTTGGCTGAATTGAGACAGGGATCGATTGCTTCTCCCTGGTGACCTGGATGTTGAGTCTGGTTCTTTTTACACTGAATTTTTTGAGGTTGAATTTTTTTACACTGAATTTTTTTGAGGTTGAATTTTTTTACACAGATTTTTTTTTTTTAGAAATTGAATTTTTTTACACTGAATTTTTTTGAGATGTTGATTTTTTTTTTTTTTTTACACTGAATTTTTTGGGGTGTTGAATTTCTTTGCGTGTTGAATTTTGAAAAACTGAATATTTTAAGACAACAATTTTTTTAAACACTGAATTTATTTTAACAAAATAAAATTCAGAGGCAAAAAAAAAATTCAGTGCTAGAAATCTGATGTTTTTTAAAATTCAAAGTCTGATTTTGATGCTGAAAAATTTCAATCTTAAAAATTCGTATTCAAACTCAGATGGCACAGAAATACTTCCATAGAATTGCACTTTCTTGGCGCTTGTACGGGTCTGAAACCCGGATGTAGCCCCTTGGTTTAACTGTGACATATCCAGTAACCGTGACATCAGAGGGAGGAGGTCCGAACGCGACATGTGTGGATAACCAGGCGTTTTCCCAGCTGCAGAGCCGTAAACATGGACGTGTGGACCTGAAACTCGGACAGGAAACATGTTTTATTGCTTCCTGCAGCTGCTGTTTCCTCCCGATCCCACATCCTGACGTCCTCCCTCAACGCCGGGCAGCTCCTGTAAACGCCTGAGCTCCTGAGTGGCGGTGGCGTCAGAGGAGCTGAACCGAAGCCCGACTGGGTTTCATACTCAAAAACACTTTGATATGTTTCATCTCTCTGTGGTTTAAGACGCAAAGGTTTTATTAAACAGACCTCCGCAGCCACCAGGGCACCCTGAAACTACAAGGTGAGCCTCAATATTCAGAATTTATGAAGAAATGAAACAACCTGTCTTCATTAGTGACCACCTGTATAAGTTCAGATAAGAACTTAAAGGCACTCTATGTAGAAATTATACTCCAGACCAAGAGGGGGCAGCATGTCACAACATGTTTGTCTGTTGACTCTCACATAAGACCAAGTGTATGAGAGTATGAAAAGAGCTGGACAAACCCTCTGTGACATCATCCAGATGTTTCTGAAGAGTGGGTTTGAGGCCCATTTTCCAGGGATCTGCTCGACGCCATTTTGGTTGTAACTGACTAATTAAGAAATGACCAACAAACCTGTCAGATGTTCAGAACAAAAGTCCACCTCAGTGACTACAGGCTAGCTATTTAGCTTAACTCATCCTCATGCTAACCGATGATGCTACCTGAATGAATCCATCGATTCTCATTTCTATGGTGACGACAGAAATGCCGGGTGTGTTAACACCGAAGAGAAGACATCTGGAGCTCCACCAGGACCTACTGTGGGTCTTATATGATCCTGGTTGGTCTTGTTGGGTCCTGTTGGGTCCTGTTGGGTCCTGTTGGGTCCTGTTGGGTTCCAGCAGACAGAACCTAGCAGGTTTAAAGAAATCAAAAGTGTTAAAATCAGTTTCCAGGTTCCTCCTAAGTTTTAAGTTTATGATTTCAGTTTGAAAGTTTATAAAGTCTGAATTTATTTCTTCAATTTTGTGAGTATTAATGTCGCTTTATTTTTTATTTTAATTTTTCTGGCAAATTTTCATGTTTATCGTCTTTTTTTCAATCAAAGTCAGGAATGACATCAATAATAACAACAACAACAATAATAATAATAATTTGTGTCTTCGAAATTTTCAAGCTAATTAATTCTGAATTGTTGCCTGAAAATTAGTGAGTTTCTGAAGCTTATTATCTTTTTTTCACCCTGGGGTGTGATTTTATTTCCTCTATAACTCAGTTATCCTCTGTATAATTTATGTTAATGAGCTCAGCTTGAATTTGGACTTTAGACTCACAAATCGGACCCGTTTAAAACTCTTGGGTTGTTGCATCACAGGTCTTTTAAAGAGTTTGAACTCATCTGTCACAATAAAGTTTTTCAAAAATAAAAGTCCCCCAGAGAAGAACTTTGCACAAACAGCAGAAGAAAATCCCTGGTGGTGTTTGTTCAGTCTTTTAAACAAACACGATCACCTTTGATCCAGATCAAATCAAGTGTTGATCAGTTAGGAGAAAGGCCAATAATCTGATCACTATTGGAGTTCTAGTAGAAGTAGAAGAACCGAGCTGGAGTCCCGCCCCCATCTCTCCTGGTTTGACCTGCCTTTACTTTGAAATGTCCTTTCTGGATGCTTCGCTCATTACAAAGAGCTGACGTCAGAAACACGTCAATGAATCTGACTCTTTTCTCATCAGGAGCTCCTTTCCCCAGATTCTGATCTGACTGGACCTTTAACCGGGATGTCCCTGCCCAGTTAGGACCTTCTGGCCCGGAACAAAGTGACGCTCCAGTCTGGAACCAGTTCATCTTTGTTCGTGAACGAGCGTCCTGTTGGATCTCCGTCCACTGGGTGACGCTGTTTCACCAGTTTGCTCAGCGCTCAAACTTCCAAGTAGGACGGAGTCAAAATGTGACCGGAAGTGCTTTTATTTTGATATCAACGTTTTTTTCACCGTTTTGACTTTTCCATCTTTTGACAATGTTTTTATTTCAACTTTGGAGAAAGTGAAATTGGTTGCTCTTTGTTTTTTTTTTCAGTTTAAATATTTACTTAAAGTGTTTAAAAAATATATTTTTTTTTAAAGTAAAAAACAACAACAAAAAACACAATGCAGGAAGTAAGTAGATAAGTAATTTGTATACAGTTTAGGAACTCACTAGTTTTTGAGTTTTTTGCTTGTAACAGTTTTCCTAGTTGAGATAGAGACGTTTGTCGCGTAGAAACTTGTTCCGTTCTGAGTTTTAACAGTTTTAATTGCGTCGTGTCCTGTTATGTCTGTCATATCTAGGTAATATAAAAGTTTAGTTTGCAGACACTTTTAACCAACACAGCGTGTTTTGGGTTCAGACGAAGAACGATTTCAGCCCCAACAAACATCTGGATGTGAAACTGACGTACGTGACGTCATCTGACGTGAAGGGGTCGCCCTGAGGGGCCAAGATGGCTTCACTCAAGTCATCCTGTTCCAGATGAGCTATCTCCGTCCCTTTGGTTACCTTTCCAGATTGTTCTGGAAAGATCCCAGGGAGTCCTAACTGACCTAAGTCGGTGAAATGTTTTCACAGCTTCACTGATAGCTCGTCTTTTTGCAAATTTTTTTCCCCTCCTCCCGGGGTATTTTATTTTGAAAGGGTGACCGGAAGCTGTGTGCGTGTTGTTCGCCGGTGTTGACGGCGCATGTCCGCAGCTGCCCAGCAGCCGCTGACGTAGAGCGGCGGAGCTCCTCTTCGCACCGGTCAGCGGGACCAGCGGAGCTTCTCTCCACGGGGCTGCATTGTTTCCCCGCACGAACAACCGACTGGACGCAGCGGAGCCGGAGGTCCGTTCGGCCGGCCGGATGTGAGGAGCGGCGGTCGCCGCGACGCCCGGAGACGGTGTTTCTGCTCCAGATACTCCTCCCGGCAAGCGGGAGCACATCGATGAGCACATCGATGAGATTTCTGGGAGGAAAGTAAAACCGCGTTAAGATGGCAACCAGCGGCCGCTCCCGGGGACCTTAGACTCAGAGCCAGGTAAGGAGCACACCTGCAGCCGCGGGCTGTCGGGTGAACGCGGGTGACTCCGCCGTAACCGGAGTGTCGCGACGCGGTCCGTCCGTTCACTTGTCTCGCTGCTCCAGAAGGCTGTTGTTGTGCTGAGGAGTTACAACCAAACTTAATTCGGATAACACACAATCAGAACATTTCAGTTTCTCCTTGATGTCGGTTCATGTTTTGCTTTGATTGAACGGAGTTTTTTCAGGTGACTGAAGTCTTCCAGTGAATTCGGCGCACATATGATCCACATGCGTGCGTGTTTTTGTGACGAAATGATGCCATCCTCTCGGAAGTGGTACGGGCTGCTCGCCCCCCGCCCTCGGTTGTGGAAAGTGCGCAGAAAAGCCCAAGTTGGCCGGATTGTGAGCTGCGTTTGAGCCCGCAGCGCGTGTTTGGATCCACCTTGCTGACGCAGCGGAAGCGTTCAGATGTAAACACGGGAACAAAGGCGCGTTTGAGCTGCGGGGGCGATCGGAGCACGGTGCTGGGATAAAATGGCAGATTTTTGAATGGAGTCTGGTCTGACGGCGTCTCGGGTGTGTGTGTGTGCTGTGAGCGCTGCAGCAGACAGTCGGGGGGGGGGGGGGGGGGGGGGGGGGGGGGGGGGGGTGCAGCTTTTTTTTTTGCTGCAGCAGCTGTCACACACATGTTCGGACTGCTGTCACCTGCTTGTACCGAGTCTGCGCAGTTCACTGCCAGAAACAAAAAAGCAAAACAAAACCAAAAGTTCAGGTGAAGAAGCTGTACAGAAGGTGACCTCAGTCACCTGGTTTATGACGTCATAGCACAGACTGTCTGGTGCCGTCTGAAAGTGAAATTGTAAGTTTGCAGTTTCAGCATTTAACTGTTCGGCAGAGGAAGTGATGTGAGGACGGAGACGCCGCGTTCACGGGAAACTTACAACCTGACAGAACCTTGCATGAACCTGGTCCTCCACTAGGTCCTGGTCCACGTCCTCTTTCTCCTCTAGACTGAAATGACCATGTAATAGTTCCCGCCTCTCAAGTGTGACCTCAGAGCTCTGCTGAAATGAACCTACGGATGGAGAGTTTGGGAGATACCTGGTTCTGCTCCGGCTGGGTCGCAGCTGTTAAAACTAGCGAAAGTAGTGAAAGAGACCCGGACCGGGCCTCGGTGAGGTTCTCCTCCAGGTCTCTGAAGACTGGTTTTGGTGGCGGCGGCGGCGGCGTCAGGTCTCTGTATGGCACCATCTGGCCGGGAGCCAACAACCACGGCTGGGTCACTCCCACCTCAACTCAGTCGCCACGAGCTCGTTACTCTAGCTTAACTCATGCTAACTCGTGCTAACCCTCGCTAACGACGAAATTACCTCAAATCAGTATCACGGTTGATTGAAGGAGGGGTGCACGACATTTAGCAAATTACGTAATCTTTATCGGCCCAGTGATGTCAGTGAAGCTGACATCCCGCCCAGGACGTGATTCCAGGACCAGAACGTGGCCCCCGTTTAGAAATGAGAGCTAACCGCACAACCGCGGCGCCAGTGCTGGCGTCTGCGTCTGCGCCGGCGTCCTTTCCTGGATGGATGCAGCTGTCGGTTTTACTGGTGTCATTTAACGGTAACATGTTTGGATCAGGAGCATCTTTTAAGGTTTTATTAACCCTTACATGTCCTCGCTACAGTTCAGTGTATATTTTGATTTCAACTAGGGATGCAAGATAACTATCGGACCGATAACAGGAAATTATGACGTCATCCCGATAAGTCCGATATCACGACGAATAGCCCCGATAACATTTATATTTCTGTCAACACAGCAGTGCCTCGCTCCCTCTGAGCCTTGAATGACCGGCAGTGAATGTTATGTTCAAGTGACGTCGGCATAATCAGAAAAACAATTTCTCAATAAGGAAAATCAAGAATACCCCCTCATGCCAGAAAACAACTCGTTAACTTGGTCATAATTTTAGTAGTTGCTGACTTGAATTGATATTCGCAGCATTTCCCCTCATGTTACACATAAAAAATAGAAAAAAAAGAAAAGGCTGAAAGAACGACTAGCAAACGAGGGAACGACGGAATTCACGTTACACCTTGAATGCAGCCTGCAGCACAGCGCTGATCACAACAAACATGGCGGCGTGGAACTTCGTTAAAGTTTCAGAAGAAGATAGTTTGGTGGTTATTTGTGACGAATCCTCCGAGTGAATTCTACGAGGAGGGAAGCACAAGCTTTAATACGTAAAACCTGATCAGCCACCTACAACATAACAATCACTTCCACGGAGTTTTGAAATTGCGCTAACGCAAGCTAATGCTAACGTGAGCAAGCCAGCAGCAGTCTCTCCTCTCCCTCATTCCTGACTCATCTAAAGCTTCCATGAGATAAAAAAAAAAAAAAAAAATCACTCAACCTCATTTACTTTAATTAAAGGTATTAATTTAAATGGAACCACAAGTCAAAATCCTTTAAATGTTAATCTTTTTCAGTTAGTAATTCTGATGCATGTATTTCCATCAGTTCAAGGAGCCTTGATTTTTTTATATCAGTCAGTAATGAACCTTATTTAAGTTAATGTGAGATATCAAATAGGTTTGTTTGATAGCTTTACGAAAATGTTTGAGAGGCTTGACAATAGTTTTTAAAAGGAAAAAATAAATATCTGTTCATTTAAAGAGTCAAAACTATTTTTGATTTTGTTTATAGTATTGATGTAATGATCTTAGGTATATGTGTGTGTTATCAGTTATCGGAATCGGTTTTAAAAAACAGTTATGGTGCCTCCCTAGTTTCAACCACTTCTCTGTTTGCAGGACGTTGTGCTGAATTACTCCAACAGTGAAAGCTCATCTAAAGAGCCAAGACTGCAGCTGTGATTGCTGTATTCGTCATATATAACGAACCGTATCCATAAAAACCGTCTGGTTTCACAGTGAAGCAGCAGAAAGATCTAGCTGTCAGGGACCGGCGCCCTGAAGGGCAGAACATCCTGTAAAACCAGCGATGGCGCCGAGCGACCGCGTTCATCCACGCTGCCGCTTCACCACAGAAGAAGAGAGGAGCGTTGTGACGCGAAAGCAGCTGTCCGTCGAAGACGGCTGTGGTTTCCTCACCGTCCAGTCTGCTGGACGCTGTTTTAGGGTTAAAGCTAGTTTTTGGTTTGTTGCACACGTGGATCACGGTTTGATTTAGGTTTGATGCAGGTTTATGCAACATCTGTAACATCTGGACTCGTCAGTGATCAGGTAGCAGCTCTGTCAGAGGCAGTCTGGGTGAGGAGGATTCAGAGGGGAGGGGGAGGCAACGCTCTGTCCCTCCCCGCCCCCATCTTCAACTCACCCCTCCCCCATCACCAGCTGACCCCTGTTTTTGTCCCCCCTCCTCGGTGGTGGTTTGAACGGAGACACAGAGGTGCTTGTTTCAGACCTTGGAGATGTTTTTACGTCGCTCTGTAATTCCACCACCGAACGCTAGATGGCGATGATGGTTCAGAACTTGCAGAACTTCCTTTTGCCTACTTCCTCCCATGTAGCCATGTAGCATGACGACAGAGCAAACGCGGCAGGTCTGACGTGAGCTGGAGCTAGGGGTGCACGATAACTATCGGGCCGATAACAGGAAATTAAGACGTCATCCCGATAAGTCCGATATCACGACGAATATTTTGTCAACACAGCAGTGTCTCGCTCCCTCTGAGCCTTGAATGACCGGCAGTGAATGTTATGTTCAAGTGACGTCGGCATAATCAGAAAAACGATTACTCAATAAGGAAAATCAAGAATACCCCCTCATGCCAGAAAACAACTAGTTAACTCAGTCATAATTTTAGTAGTTGCTGACTTTAATTGATATTCGCAGTATTCTACCACACGTTACACATAAAAAAAGAAAAAAATAGAAAAGGCTGAAATAACGACTAGCAAACGAGGAAACGTCGAAATTTACGTTACACCTTGAATGTAGCCTGCAGCACAGCGTACTGATCACAACAAACATGGCGGCGCGGAACTTCGTTAAAGTTTCAGAAGAAGATAGTTTGGTGGTTATTTGTGACGAATCCTCCGAGTGAATTCTACGAGGAGGGAAGCACAAGCTTTAATACGTAAAACCCGATCGGCCACCTACAACATAACAATCGCTTCCATGGAATTTTGAAATCGTGCTAACGCGAAGCTAATGCTAACGTGCACAATCCAGCAGCAGTCTCTCCTCGTCTTCTCTTGCTCATTCCTCTCATCTAATGCTTCCATGAGATAAAAAATAAAAACTACTGAACCTCATTTACTTTAATTAAAGGTATTAATTTAAATGGAACCACAAGCCAAAATCCTTTAAATGTTAATCTTTTTCAGTTAGTAATTCTGATGCATGTATTTCCATCAGTTCAAGGAGCCTTTTTTTTTTATATCAGTCAGTAATGAACCTTATTTAAGTTAATGTGAGATATCAAATAGGTTTGTTTGATAGCTTTAAGAAAATGTTTGAGAGGCTTGACAATAGTTTTTCATTGGAAAAAATAAATATCTGTTCATTTAAAAAGTCAAAACTATTTTTGGTTTTGTTCATAGTATTGATGTAATGATCTTAGGTATATGTGTGTGTTATCGGTTATCAGTATCGGTTATCGGCCGTTAGGAGCTGAAAGTTATCGGTTATCGGTATCGGTTTTAAAAAACAGTTATCGTGCATCCCTAGCTGGAGCTGATGAATGTTGAGCATCGGTACCTTTGACCGACCCGGCAGA
>JAGFBZ010001899.1:0-61891 GCA_018398805.1 Hirundichthys speculiger
AATCCTGAACTTCAAACTGTTTGGAAATGGTTTTATAACTTTGTCCAGACAATGAAAAACATCTTTGTTTGTTTGTCCGGGGTTTATTTGTCTCCTACTAAGGTCCACTGTGGCTCTAACCCTGGATTTTATTTCATTTAACCTGCAGTGTGAATATTAATGTGAGATTTAACATGTTATGGAGAAACTATCATGTTTTTCAGTTTAACCATGAAATCCAGCTCCTGTCTGGTCTTGACTGGAAACACTTAAAAAGTGCTTCACTCTTCATACAAATGCTTACGGCAAAGCAAAAGCAAAATAAACACTCGGTCCTGCATGATGGGAAATCAAGGCCAGCTCTTTATTCCTGAGCCGGAGCCAAACACGAACATCCGAAGTCAAACTGAATATCCCTGTACTCCGGCTCCTGGTAACTGCTGGATCATTAGATCCAATTCTGTAATTAGTTATTGATGTTTGCCTGTTTTGGTAACATTAAAGCCTTAAAGGCAACATAAGCGAACAAAGAGTTCTGTGTTTACTTCAGGACAAAAATCAAGTTTGAAAGCATCAAGCGTTCGGACGCAGCAGCTTTGACAAGGTGAGCTGGTTCACATCTGAATTTAAACTGATACGTCAGTCAGACAAGCGATTAAAAAGAAAGAAAAGCAAAACACAGGCTAAAGTAGAGGCACATTATGTTAGATGGATGAATGTGTTTGTCTGTCAAACATGCTAACGCAGAGCACCACTTCTATTCAAATGTTTCCTGATTTCTTATGATGAGAAGTGGGACTGCATCAAGGATCGGACCGCACCCCTTTCTTGTTGTCATGGTGATGGATAGGTTGTGAGATGAGGTCAGACAGGAGTCTCCACGCATGGATATCATTCACAAACACCCGACAGGCACCAATGAACGCCAACGTGTTTGGACCGCTGCCATAGCATGAAGGTATTAAGAGGGTTGTCAAAGCAGTAACAAAGCGAATGCTTCTCTTTCATTGTGGACAACGGTGAGGACACTGGACTGAAGCAACGATCCTCTATAAACAGATGACTGTGAATCAGTATCTCCTTGTCCCTGGAGGACACGCCTTCACCAACATTACAGTCACGAACAAACACCTCCTGGTTCTCTGTTGTTTTCACTTTCTCAAACACAACATCTGATTGTTCGTCGATGCGACAAAGTAAAGAGTTTCTTTGTTGCAGCTGCATCAGGATCAGTGCTCCGATCACCGAACATACGAGCGCATACAACCAAATGTGCTATGAGCTAATAGCAAGGTTCATGAGCTGAATCAAGACTCGTTCAGTCATGCTTCACTTCACCGAGTCTGATATGAGTCAGAGCTTCAACCAAGAACTCAACAACTTGGTGAACAAATCTTTTGAGATTCAATTAAAATTGGTGACTTGAATAACCTACTGTTGTTGCTCATCAGGGGCAATGAGTTGGGAAGATCACGATGACGTCTGGAGATATTTGCTCATATTTGTTGCTTTGTAGGAACTTCATCGGGACTTCTTAAGACTTGCGTGGGAAGGGCTTTTAACGCTTGCTGTGGTGGATGTCTCGTCTCCTGCAGGTGGTGGCCATCGACGTGGACATGGCGTTCTTCGAGCCGAAGATGAGGGACATCCTGGAGCAGAACTGCAGCAGCGACGACGACTGCAACTTCTTCGACTGCTTGTCCAGGTGCGACCCCGTCAAGCGCAGGTGCAGCCCCCCCCGCCGCAGGAACAGCAACCTGCAGGTGAGACCACGACCGTGCTTATAAAACCCTCCAATCAAACCTTTGTAAAAGTCAGTTTGATGGTTAAACCAGGGAACCACTGAATTTAAAGGAAACGTGTCTCATAAAATACAAGTTTTTTAATAGTGAAAACAGGCTGAAAAACAGATTCAGAAAACGTGAAAATCATTCACCTGTTTTTCGGTGTTTTAAACGGAAACTCGGCCTCCACATGTTCACATAGTTGACACAAACCATGACACCTGAGGAGTTCCAGGTAATAACTAACTGTAGCTTCAATTATCTACCTGCAAAAAGAAAAGTTAAAACTACAACTGACAAAAATATTTTTTTAAAATAATCCTATTTACGCACTGAAACTATAACCCAAGAAACAATAACTTGGATGTAAATTGTGCTCGTTTCTCTTATTGAAAAAGAAATCTGGGTGATTAGTCCGTCACATTTAAATATACTTATGGAAAATAAAAAAGAGAGAGTTAAAACTAGAGCTGTAGAAATTCTTCTGGATGTCCAGATCAAGGAAATGTCCTCTTCTTTGTCCTTTTATCCGTCTTTTCTCTTTCTACCGCTGCTGTTGAAACAGAACCCCGGAGGCCTCGACACGTCCGCGTATTTGATGCTTTGAAACTCGCGGATAAACTGTAGGTCTGTTATTCTCAGACTCCTGGAGAATTCTGGGTGATTAGTCCGTCACAAACCGTAAATTATCCTCTTAAAAAAAAAAAAAAAAAAAACAAGTCAAAACTAGAACTGAAGGAATAATTCTGCATCCACAGATTTAGAAAAAGTTCATCCTTTTATCTGTTGTTTCGGTCTCTCTCGTCCTCAGGCTTGACGCTCCTCCACAATAAAACGCAGATAAAAGGCAGGTTTGTTCTCTAAAGACATTTGTGTGATTAGTCTGTGACATCCTTTAATTATCCAGTCAAATAAAGACGAGAAAAGCAACGTGTTGGCTGTAAATCAGCTTCTGCTGTAAAGGAGGAGATCTATAACGTTGCCTCATAAAGCTTTTTATTTCACCCGTACGGGTAAATTTGAAAGGAAACTAATTTGATAAATGCCAGAAAATTAAAGAGGATCACAGTTAGGATATTTTTTTTTCCTTTTTATGCGTTTGGACTGTTAAATGATCAGATAAATCTAATCGTGTAAAAGTTGTGTCTGTCTGTTTCTGCCGCCGCTGAAGCAGAAACTACCCGTAACCTCCGGGTAACTCGCAGGCCTGTTTCTCTCCGTCTCCAGAAGGATTCTGGGTGATTAGTCTGTCACAGCCTTTAATTATCCACCTGGAAAAAAAAAGAAAAAAGAAAAAAAGAAAAGCTACGTGTGGAATGTTAATCACGTCTGTGGAGGAGAAACCCGCGTGTTTGAAATCAATGATGAATCCGCGCGTGAAAAAGCATCGAACTTCAGCGTGAACGTGAGTTTCAGAGGAAACCGTTTGTTTTGACACGTGACATAAAATTATTTTTATTTTGATGAAACTTCGGGTTTCTTTTCTCCTTTTTTGTACTTTTTTAATTTTTTTTTTTTTTTTAGATATTTCTGTTTTGAACCCTGTGGAAACATTAACGCAAAAGTTCAAATAAATTAGTTCTCTAACATATAAAATACTAATTTTTCTTTACTTCACTTTAGAAATAATGAGTTATTTGAATTTTGAACTTGGACTAAATGAAGGTAAATTGGACTTTAATGAAGTGGATTTATTTATTTTTTCTTCTGACTGAAAAAATACTTTTGTTGTGAATTGAAATAGACATGTTGGAATAAACTAAATTGAAGTAATAAAAATATATTGATAAAGAAATCTGTATATTCAAAATAAACCCAAGCTCATTCAAGGTTTTAAAATGTTTGTATATAATTAGATTAATTTACTGTAATAAAGACGTATTTTTCTCTTTTTTAGCTCTTAAAATAGTAATAAAATTAAATTCTGTACCATTTTCTAAATCATAGTTCAGTCTTTTTTGGAAAATAACAAAGTCAAAAAAGCAATAAAAGCAGATAAAAATCTGTTAATAAGAATAATTAATATTTGTGGCTGTCGTGTTTTCTTCATTTTTTTTCATTGCTCTTCTTTCGCTTCGCTCCTTCAAACGATCTGGGAAGTCGGTCTTTAATGGAACAGATGACGGACGTTTTAAAGACGCGCTGCTAACGACGCGTAGGGAGGATGAAGCATCTGCTTTTATCTAGTCTGGACGTTAAAACCTGAAATAAGAAAGGTTGTTCACAATTTACCACAAACGTCCTGCAAACTGCAAACACAATAAGATTGTAATTCAAATTTGTGAAATTTATTCTTTGATCTTTTCATCTGTGTCTTCATTTAACATGAATTTTTATCGTAGTTGTATTTTGTCACAAATCACCTACATGTTAGTAAAACTGTGTAAATGCCTTAAACCGAATTAAATCAAATGTTACTCTTTGTGTCATTAATTTTAAAATATTTCAAAAGTTTAGTTTTTTTTCCCTCATTAGTAATTTGGAAAGTACATTATATATTTTTACCTGTAAGTGTTTATATTTTCTAAAAACACTTCACTCGTTCAAAACGAAATTCTGAAATTTTGAAGTTATTTTTATTAAAGTGGGCCACAGTTATCTTTTAGTTAATTATCATTATTAGAACAGGTATTATAATCATTGTGTAAAATAATATCTGTTAATTAAGAATAATAATAATAATAATAATAATAATAATAATAAGGACTGCAACATCAGAATAATGATAAAATAATAATTTTATAGTGATATAGAATAACTCTGCACGTCATTGGACGGTGAACGTGCAACTCTCCGTCGTTCGCTCTAATCTTTTTTTCCGGCCACAGATGTGCTGTCAACAAACACTTTAAGTTCACCACCACCGCTAACGGGACCGCGGAGGCCCAAACGGGTCACGGCAGGAAAGAAAACCTGTCTGTGTTCGCTGTGTTTGCGGTTAGCGAGGTTAGCTGAGGTTAGCGACGTGGCGACGCCAACAATAAGACAAAAACAAGACGAGTTCAGTGAATAAAATGGTCGACTTTTAAAAGAAACTGAGCAGTTTTGTCCCTTTTTCATCCACATTGATCAAGCTAGCATGACACGATATTTCTGTCTGTTACTCGTGCTGTTACTCAGATAAGACTGACCCCTGAATATCGGGGACGCTACTATCACTAATGATCGTTCTCATCTCTGGGAGCCTCTATCAGCTTTGGGGCCCTTAGATTTGTCTTCAGCTCCCTGATGGGGCCTCGGCCGGCAGACCCGTCCAGAGAAACCCGGAGCACAAAAACACGAGCCGTACATCCCCGTCAACGCCACCATCACCGTGACAACAAGCGGGCCAACTCTCATCACCTCCTGTATCACATGTCACATGACACCAGAAACCTGCATTCATCAGAGGCGAATGCGTGAATACGAGACGGAGGGAAGCGCAAACGATGAAAACCATCATTTAAATTGTAAACCGTAACCAGAGAAATTTTACTACGATGAATAAACAGAAGGAACAGGAAAAAAAAGAGATGACGAGCAGGAAACAACAAAGGAAGCGAAGAACAAAGAGAGAAAGAAGAGAGGAGGAGAAGAAAACGAAGATGAGTGACGACCGGGCCTGCTGACATGTGGATGACACGCCGCTCTGCCATTGGTCGACGGGAGGCTCCGCAGGTGTCTCCTGAGGTCGACCCGTGACGACCTTCTGCCCGCCGGTCATCTCCTCGGAGAAAGAAGTCATTGTGTCGTTCTCTGCGTTTGTTTGTTCGCTGATGAAAAGTCAAGTGTCGTCTGCATAAAGATGAAACCGTCCGGTCCTCATCACTTCCTCTTTTCTTTCTTTTTGTTTTTCTGCTTCATTTCCTTCATTTCATTGATGCCTTTATACACATTTGATAAATTAAAACTTCTCATCACTTGTTTGGTCAAACGTGTTTTTTTTTTTGTCTCTCTTTGTTCCACATTTTCATTTATCCTCTGTTTCTTTATTCCCTCTTGGTCTGCAGGTGATTTGTGAGAAGATTTTCCGGCCCTGGTTTTCTCCCACGCTGCTCGGGGCCAAAGCAGGGCTCCCCCTGCAGGTGAGCTTTGGGAAAACTGCGACGTAGCAAAGCTTAAAGCCAAAGATTGTTAAGTTTATATGAAATAGAAACAATCAAACTGATGAGAATCCATGAAATCTAGAGAAGATAAATGAACCTCAGATGAACTTTTCCATCTCAAAAATATACAACACAAAATTGTGATCTGATATCAAAAAGTCATGATTTTGCAAAATCTGACAACTGAAAGAAAAAAAAAGTGATTTTAGCGCATGAAGTCATTGTTTTAACTTAAAATGAATATTTTTTCAACACAAATTCAAGAAGTTACATTTAAAAATAAATCCTGAATTGCTTTATACAACAAAAATTTGTGACATTTCCAAATTTTGGATTTTACAGAAGAAAAACAAAAAAAGCATAATTCTGCCATGTGAATATTTTATAATATTTTATATTTTACAGTAAAAATTCTTGATTTTAGAAAAGAAAGTTATAATTTTATGTCAAAAAGTTTTGATTTTTACATCAAAAAGTCAGTTATTCTTTTGGCCAAAATGTGCGATTTTGCAAAAATTTTAGATTTTAAAACAAAAATTTGCTGTTGACAAAAAAAAGTTGTGGTATTACTGTCGTGATTTTACAACAAAAATGTCTGATTTTTGTTGTTAATATTTTCCGACAAAAAGCTGCAAGATTAAGTTAAAAAGATGTGAATTTGCAAAAAATGTTTGTTTGTTTTTTGTTATTTTACAGTATAAATTCTTGATTTCAGAAGAGAAAGTATTAAATACACAGGAGTCACAAATAATTGTAATTTTATGCCAAAATGTTTTGATTTCGCAAAAGTCAAAATGTTGTCCTTTTTACTAAAAAGGCTCAATTTTGCAAAACGAAAGATACATTTTTAGTTCTTCTCCCCTTAATAGAATTAATCTGGAGCTAAAAAACCTGTTTGACCCTTAAAATGAAGTTAACTGTGTATGAAGTTTTATATCTAGTTATACTAAAAACAGAGGGATTTGAATCTATCTAAAAGCATATTACAGTAAAAATTCTTGATTTTAGAAAAGAAAGTTGTAAATACACAAAATTCACAATTTGTTGTAATTTTATGTCAAAAAGTTTTGATTTTTACATCAAAAAGTCAGTAATTCTTTTGGCCAAAATGTGCGATTTTGCAGAAATTTTAGATTTTAAAACAAAAATTTGCTGTTGACGAAAAAAAGTTGTGGTATTACTGTCGTGATTTTACAACAAAAATGTCTGATTTTTGTTGTTAATATTTTCCGAAAAAAAGCTGCAAGATTAAGTTAAAAAGATGTGAATTTGCAAAAAATGTTTGTTTTTTTTGGTTATTTTACAGTATAAATTCTTGATTTCAGAAGACAAAGTATTAAATACACAGAAGTCACAATTAGTTGTAATTTTATGCCAAAAGTTTTTGATTTTGCAAAAGTCAAAATGTTGTCCTTTTTACTAAAAAGGCTCAATTTTGCAAAACGAAAGATACATTTTTAGTTCTTCTCCCCTTAATAAAATTAATCTGGAGCTAAAAAACCTGTTTGACCCTTAAAATGAAGTTAACTGTGTATGAAGTTTTATATCTAGTTATACTAAAAACAGAGGGATTTGAATCTATCTAAAAGCTTATTTCTAGTATGTTTGGGGTTTTTAAAGTTTTTAATGCAAAAAGAGGTCATACAAGATACTAATTAAATTTTAATTTACAATGTTTTTTGTCATCCACTATAAAAGAACTATAGTTTGTTGCATTTATGAAATTAGAGAAGAACAAACAGAAAACTATTGACATTTTATTGCTGTTTTTACCTGTTATGACAAAGCAAAACCTTAAACTTTTATAAAAACTATATATTAGCTGCTGTACTGTAGATGTTTGGGAGCAGAACTTGTTGACATGACAGTAAATATATTAAATCTTAAATCTTTTGAAAGAGGAAAGAAAACTACTGGCATGTGTAGAGATACTTTGAAATTAAACTAAGAATCATGCAGGTCTATTTGAGTCATTCCCTTATTTGTAAAACATTGATCAAATATAAAGTAGCCCACTTTGAAACAAATAAAATGTATAGCTGCAGCTTAATAACTTTAGAAAATAGTAAACATTAAAATAGGCCAGTTTGTATTTAATTATGACTTAAGTCCATTTCAGTGTGTCATCCTCTTGTTTTTTCCTCAGCCACGTACAGCCCTGACCTCTGACCTCTGACCTCTGACCCCTGACCTCTGACCCCTATCAAGTAGGGTCAGGGGTAGAGTAGAGTAAAGCTCCTCTGCTGCTCCAGTCACTTGCGGAGCACCTCAAGGTTCTCCTCTGGGGCCCGTCTCATTCTGCCCATGTGTTTGCCCTGAACAGGTGGAGCTGCAGCGAGCCGTGCAGGACTGCTCCGAAACAGATGAAGGTCCGGAGGACGCTGAGGAGGACAGAGGAGGACAGGACATCCATCAGCGCCTCCTCAGTATCCTGAACCGTCTGCTCCAGGAGGGAGGAGCCTCAGAAGGAGGAGGAGGGGCCTGGGTGGGGAAAGAGCATGTCCACACGGCGCTGAACTTTTGAGGAGGTGAAGGGAAGGACAGTAGAGGACAGCCACAAACCTCCGTGATGTGAATGTGAGAACAGGTTTTCAACCTGGAGTCACTTCTGAGGAACATCTGAAACACACTTGAAGCTCACAGTTAAAGGCCTTTTCCAGTTCAGGAACACAGATTCCTTCAGGAGATAAAAGAAACAAGTTCAGACTCTCACAGGGAGGTGAAGCTGGAGGGCACTGCAGCGAAGGTTAGACACAAACACAAGAGGCTTCCAGCGACGTGGGGCGACCTCCAGGAGGGGGCGACATCAAGGAGGGGGCGACCTCTAGGAGGGGGCGACCTCGAGGAGGTGGCGACCTCCAGGAGGGGGCGACCTCCAGGAGGGGGCGACCTCAAGGAGGGGGCGACCTCTAGGAGGGGGCGACCTCTAGGAGGGGGCGGCCTCGAGACGGGGGCGACCTCTAGGAGGGGGCGACCTCAAGGAGGGGGCGACCTCTAGGAGGGGGCGACCTCGAGGAGGGGCGACCTCCAGGAGGGGGCGACCTCCAGGAGGGGGCAACCTCTAGGAGGGGGCGACCTCTAGGAGGGGGCGGCCTCGAGACGGGGGCGACCTCTAGGAGGGGGCGACCTCAAGGAGGGGCGACCTCTAGGAGGGGCGACCTCTAGGAGGGGGCGACCTCCAGGAGGGGGCGACCTCCAGGAGGGGGTGACCTCTAGGAGGGGCGACCTCTAGGAGGGGGCGACCTCCAGGAGGAGGCGACCTCTAGGAGGTGGCGACCTCCAGGAGGGGGCGACCTCCAGGAGGGGGCAACCTCTAGGAGGGGCGACCTCCAGGAGGGGCGACCTCCAGGAGGGGGCGACCTCCAGGAGGGGGCGACCTCTAGGAGGGGCGAACTCTAGGAGGGGCGACCTCTAGGAGGGGGAGACCTCTAGGAGGGGGCTACCTCTAGGAGGGGCGAACTCTAGGAGGGGGTGACCTCTAGGAGGGGGCAACCTCTAGGAGGGGCGAACTCTAGGAGGGGGAGACCTCTAGGAGGGGGCGACCTCTAGGAGGGGGCGACCTCAAGGAGGGGGCGACCTCTAGGGGGGGGCGACCTCTAGGAGGGGGCGACCTCGGAGAGGAGGAGGGTGCGACCTCTAGGAGGGGGCGACCTCTAGTAGGGGGCGGCCTCTAGGAGGGGCGACCTCTAGGAGGGGGCGACCTCCAGGAGGGGGATCCCTCCGGCGACAGACTGGGAAAACAAAGCAGAACTGGTCAACTTTGTCCTGGACGGCCTCTCATGAAAGGAAATTCTCCCATCATGCTTCGTCTCATCACAGCAACGTGTCGAGGATCAAAGGGAAGCCTCTGAATTTCTGACATGTTGCTGGAAGTGTGCAGACTCCGCCCCCTCCCTCTCCGCTGTGGTCCTGACTGACTCTGATTGGTTGTTTTCACTCAGGCACAACTCATCCTTCACAGGCTGTCTCATGTTTTCATCTCAGGGGAGACAAGTTATTTTTATTCATGTTACAAAGTTCTGTTTTAAAGCCCTTTTAAAGCCAGCAACACCATGACCATATAAGGGCACATAGATCTGATACATACATACATACATATATATGCATACACACACCTTATATATATATATACATACACACATTATATATATATATATATATATATATATATATATATATATATATGAAAGTATGTGGTCAGAAGTGGTGTTGCTACATAGGGTGGCTTTAACTGGTTAGTCTCAGTGAGATGTGAATCATATCTCTCATTTTTAAGAGAAACTGGTGATAAACTAAAATATGTAAATTTACACATGCTGCAGAGGCTGAAGGTACAACGTAACACGGAACTGAAAATTATCAAAACTTTTTTTTAATTTTTTTTTTTAATCGCTGAATAAATGACAAGTGACCTCTTCTTTGGTCATTTTTAGGCTTCTAAGTCTTTCAGAACTTTACTTTGTTATTTAGCTTTGTTTTTTGAAGGCAGACTGATAATGTTGAAGTGAAGCTGCTAATTCAGTCTTTCACAATAAATTTCATTTAAATCCTCCATAATAAACGTGACTGTTTTTATTTTGTCCACTTTAAAATTTCAAAAACTACGAATATATTGCTTTCCTGCTGATATTTGATGACAAAAATGAGAGGATGAAATAAAGATGAAAAAACCTACAACAATTATTTGCTATTTCCTTGTTGATTTTATGCCAGTTTGCAATCTGAGTTAAAAATTGAAAAACTATGGAATAGTCTCAAAAGATGTTTTTGTGTTTATAATGTGCAGTCAGACTGTCCATGAGTTAATTTTACTTTAACCTTGTAGTGATTAAATTAATAAAGTTATATCAAATGCATGTGGGAGTACAGTATGTTGCTTTTCACTGTAAATATTGTTTTTATAAATACTTTTTATAGTCAAGAGAATAAATAAGATGAAATAAATGTCTTCATTTAATGTCATTAAAAAACCAGAGTGACTGCATCCAGGAAATAAAGAAAAGTTACAGTTCCTCTACTGACCGCTAGAGGCTGCAGTTCATCTACCGACCACTAGAGGCTGCAGTTCCTCTACCGACCATTAGAGGCTGCAGTTCCTCTACCGACCGCTAGAGGCTGCGGTTCCTCTACCGACCGCTAGAGGCTGCGGTTCCTCTACCGACCGCTAGAGGCTGCAGTTCCTCTACCGACCGCTAGAGGCTGCAGTTCCTCTACTGACCGCTAGAGGCTGCAGTTCCTCTACTGACCACTAGAGGCTGCAGTTCCTCTACTGACCGCTAGAGGCTGCAGTTCCTCTACTGACCACTAGAGGCTGCAGTTCCTCTACTGACCGCTAGAGGCTGCAGTTCCTCTACCGACCACTAGAGGCTGCAGTTCCTCTACTGACCGCTAGAGGCTGCAGTTCCTCTACTGACCACTAGAGGCTGCAGTTCCTCTACTGACCGCTAGAGGCTGCAGTTCCTCTACTGACCACTAGAGGCTGCAGTTCCTCTACTGACCGCTAGATGCTGCAGTTCCTCTACCGACCGCTAGAGGCTGCAGTTCCTCTACCGACCACTAGAGGCTGCGGTTCCTCTACCGACCACTAGAGGCTGCGGTTCCTCTACCGACCACTAGAGACTGCAGTTCCTCTACTGACCACTAGAGGCTGCGGTTCCTCTACTGACCACTAGAGGCTGCGGTTCCTCTACCGTCCACTAGAGGCTGCAGTTCCTCTACCGACCGCTAGAGGCTGCAGTTCCTCTACCGACCGCTAGAGGCTGCAGTTCCTCTACCGACCGCTAGAGGCTGCAGTTCCTCTACCGACCACTAGAGGCTGCGGTTCCTCTACCGACCACTAGAGGCTGCAGTTCCTCTACCGACCGCTAGAGGCTGCAGTTCCTCTACCGACCACTAGAGGCTGCGGTTCCTCAACCGACCACTAGAGGCTGCAGTTCCTCTACCGACCGCTAGAGGCTGCAGTTCCTCTACCGACCACTAGAGGCTGCGGTTCCTCTACCGACCACTAGAGGCTGCGGTTCCTCTACCGACCACTAGAGACTGCAGTTCCTCTACTGACCACTAGAGGCTGCGGTTCCTCTACTGACCACTAGAGGCTGCGGTTCCTCTACCGACCACTAGAGACTGCAGTTCCTCTACCGACCACTAGAGGCTGCGTTTCCTCTACTGACCACTAGAGGCTGCAGTTCCTCTACTGACCACTAGAGGCTGCAGTTCCTCTACTGACCGCTAGAGGCTGCGGTTCCTCTACTGACCGCTAGAGGCTGCGGTTCCTCTACTGACCGCTAGAGGCTGCAGTTCCTCTACTGACTGACCACTAGAGGCTGCGGTTTCCTCTACCGACCACTAGAGGCTGCGTTCCTCTACTGACCACTAGAGGCTGCGGTTCCTCTACTGACCACTAGAGGCTGCGGTTTCCTCTACTGACCACTAGAGGCTGCTGTTCCTCTACTGACCACTAGAGGCTGCAGTTCCTCTACCGACCACTAGAGGCTGCGGTTCCTCTACCGACCACTGGAGGCTGCGGTTCCTCCACCGACCGCTAGAGGCTGCAGTTCCTCTACCGACCACTAGAGGCTGCGGTTCCTCTACTGACCACTAGAGGCTGCGGTTCCTCTACTGACCACTAGAGGCTGCGGTTCCTCTACTGACCACTAGAGGCTGCAGTTCCTCTACTGACCACTAGAGGCTGCAGTTCCTCTACTGACCACTAGAGGCTGCAGTTCCTTTACCGACCACTAGAGGCTGCGGTTCCTCTACCGACCACTAGAGGCTGCAGTTCCTCTACCGACCACTAGAGTCGCAAGCTGTAGCAAGTGGAAGATTGTATTAGCGGTTAGCGGAGGTTCCTTCGGTTCCTAAACCTGCAATTTGTGAGTAGCGGCTAGTGTGGCTAGTGGATAGCAGCTAGTGGGTAGCGGATAAGGGGAAGTGTACCATCAGGGCTGTAATCTTTCCATGCCTGTGATTGCATAATACCTGAAGTGATGTGGGTTTGTAAACTCGTAATCGATTCTATTGGCTGCGACGATTCCATCGTCCGAACCTCGTTTTCCAGCAGGACTCTGGAAGACGGGGTTTGGTAGGAAGGGTTTAAACAGTGAGTGTTGTTCGTGACGTGAGCGCAGCTTCTGGTAAATCCTGTTTATTTGGTTACAGTTGAAACGGTCCAAACCTGTCACAGGTGTGACGAGCCCTCGGGGGTTCTTCACACCGTCTGAACAAACACCTGTCCAACACAACGCTCTGCTGTCAGCGACGGATATCAAAAAGAAAACACGCCTCCGGGTCAAAGCCTGCTGGCTCCCGATTTAAAATGTTCCTTATATTTGGAAACATCCCACTAACGACCGCAGAGGCGCAGCCACCGTTTCTAGATTCAGCCAGATGTCGTTTCACTTCTGTGGTGTAATAAAGAACGAGGGGAACCGAAGCCAGTTGGGCCTGAAATGTTCCTGGACTGGAACCCGTCAAAGTCATCTGCATCCACTTTGTTGGTGTCTAACGTTCCCAGCAGCCGCCGGAGGAGCTCGGCTGAACTGCTCTTCATTATCCCCAGAGGGGAGGGGCCTGCTGGAGGGGAGGGGCCTGCTGGAGCCCCGCCTACTCTTCAGCGCCACATCAAATCACTTCGGTTCATCTGGAGATGGAAACGTTAACGTGAGCAGAGAGACAGCGGGGGAGGAACCTGGACAACCTGCAGGAAGACTGTCGGTTAACCGTTCGGTCAGTTTTGGTTCTGAATGTTGGTTCCAGTTAGTTTTGGACCCGACCAGAACATCTGAAAGACTGATTGTGCTCTCGGACCCCTCGGCCTCTTCAGTCCAGCTCCTAAACCTGCTGCTGTGGAAACAGCCATAAAGTTATAATTAAAAATAAGGAGCAGTTGCAGGTCTCTGTGGTATTCTGACCAAAGTGTTTTATTCAGACTGCAGGAAATTGCGCCAGCTTGTTTTTTTTTCTTTCTCCTTCTTAAAAAGGGCAGAGTACATCTCTTTTAACGGCTCGACGTTGTAATTAAGTGATTACAGAGTTCAGTCCAGTCCCAGTTTGAGCTCCGGTTCAATTAAACGACGGCAGATAAACGACGATAAAACTGTTCTGTGGAAGCTAATTTCATGCTGTGTTGGGTCTGGACTGGCAGCAATAAAGTCTCGGGGGGTGGGGGGGGGGCGTTAAAGTCTGCAGGGTTATAACTCAGACCGACACCACGAGGAAAACGGCGGATTCTTTCCTCGTTATTGAGAAAAGAGAAGCTGAAGAGTAAAAGCTGCTGCAGAGACACGAGACAGAAGCTGCTGTTGATGCAGGCTGGAAAAGATGTTGTTTTCACTCAGATGCATGATGGGACGCCACTCGGTGCTGTTGTTTTTCGCTCAGATGCATGATGGGAAACCTCTCAGCGCCGTTGTTTTGGCGCAGATGCATGATGGGACACCTCTCGGCGCTGTTGTCTTCACTCAGATGCATGATGGGACGCCTCTCGGCGCTGTTGTCTTCACTCAGATGCATGATGGGACACCTCTCGGCGCTGTTGTTTTCGCGCAGATGCATGATGGGACACCTCTCAGTGCTGTTGTTTTCACTCAGATGCATGATGGGAAACCTCTCAGTGCTGTTGTCTTCACTCAGATGCATGATGGGAAACCTCTCAGTGCTCTTGTCTTCACTCAGATGCATGATGGGACGCCACTCGGCGCCGTTGTTTTCGCTCAGATGCATGATGGGACGCCTCTTGGCGCTGTTGTTTTCGCGCAGATGCATGATGGGACACCTCTCAGCGCTGTTGTTTTCGCGCAGATGCATGATGGGACACCTCTCGGCGCTGTTGTTTTTTACTCAGATGCATGATGGGACACCTCTCAGCGCCGTTGTTTTGGCGCAGATGCATGATGGGACACCTCTCGGCGCTGTTGTCTTCACTCAGATGCATGATGGGACACCTCTCGGCGCTGTTGTTTTCGCGCAGATGCATGATGGGACACCTCTCAGTGCTGTTGTTTTCACTCAGATGCATGATGGGAAACCTCTCAGTGCTGTTGTCTTCACTCAGATGCATGATGGGAAACCTCTCAGTGCTCTTGTCTTCACTCAGATGCATGATGGGACGCCACTCGGCGCCGTTGTTTTCGCTCAGATGCATGATGGGACGCCTCTTGGCGCTGTTGTTTTCGCGCAGATGCATGATGGGACACCTCTCAGCGCTGTTGTTTTCGCGCAGATGCATGATGGGACACCTCTCGGCGCTGTTGTTTTTTACTCAGATGCATGATGGGACACCTCTCAGCGCTGTTGTTTTCGCTCAGATGCATGATGGGAAACCTCTCAGCGCTGTTGTTTTCGCTCAGATGCATGATGGGACACCTCTCAGCGCTGTTGTCTTCACTCAGATGCATGATGGGACACCTCTCAGCGCTGTTGTCTTCACTCAGATGCATGATGGGACACCTCTCTGCACTGTTGTTTTCGCGCAGATGCATTATGGGAAACCTCTCGGCGCCGTTGTCTTCACTCAGATGCATGATGGGAAACCTCTTAGCGCTGTTGTTTTCGCTCAGATGCATGATGGGACACCTCTCGGCGCTGTTGTCTTCACTCAGATGCATGATGGGACACCTCTCGGCGCTGTTGTCTTCACTCAGATGCATGATGGGACACCTCTCGGCGCTGTTGTTTTCGCTCAGATGCATGATGGGACCCCTCTCGGCGCTGTTGTTTTCGCGCAGATGCATGATGGGACACCTCTCGGCGCTGTTGTTTTCGCTCAGATGCATGATGGGACACCTCTCTGCACTGTTGTTTTCGCGCAGATGCATTATGGGAAACCTCTCGGCGCCGTTGTCTTCACTCAGATGCATGATGGGAAACCTCTTAGCGCTGTTGTTTTCGCTCAGATGCATGATGGGACACCTCTCGGCGCTGTTGTCTTCGCTCAGATGCATGATGGGACACCTCTCGGCGCTGTTGTCTTCACTCAGATGCATGATGGGACACCTCTCGGCGCTGTTGTTTTCGCTCAGATGCATGATGGGACCCCTCTCGGCGCTGTTGTTTTCGCGCAGATGCATGATGGGACACCTCTCGGCGCTGTTGTTTTCGTGCAGATGCATGATGGGACACCTCTCGGCACTGTTGTCTTTACTCAAATGCATGATGGGACACCTCTCGGCGCTGTTGTTTTCGCTCAGATGCATGATGGGACACCTCTCGGCGCTGTTGTTTTCGCTCAGATGCATGATGGGAAACCTCTCGGCGCTGTTGTTTTCACTCAGATGCATGATGGGACACTTCTCGGCGCTGTTGTTTTCACTCAGATGCATGATGGGACACCTCTCGGCGCCGTTGTCTTCGCTCAGATGCATGATGGGAAACCTCTCAGCGCTCCTGAGAACAACTGTTCTTGGTTTCACTTTAGTTGAGGTCCTGAAAATGACGGAGGATTCAACGATGAAACGAGACGTTGCTAATCAGCCAGTTAGCTCCACATGAGCTGAAGCTCTGCTTCTAAGGTCTGGAGCGTTCAGGTGCGCGCCAACACAATGCCAAGGAGGAACATCATCAGCTATGATCTTAGAGAAGCAACTGTTGCTGCAGATCAATCTGAGTAGTTTTTAAAACCCACTTCCAAACTATTTAGAGTCCAGTGGTTCAGGGAACAGCACCAGAGAGACGCTGCCACAGCTGCTGGGACCGAAACACGCCAGAAACATCTGCTGCTGCTGAAACTGCAGCATTTCTGGTCCAGAATAAATCTGTCACTGGTCAACAGCAGCCAAACGAGCAGAGATGGGACGAGGACCGGCAGCGTTAGCTAGGACGAGGACTGGCAGCGTTAGCTAGGACGAGGACCGGCAGCGTTAGCTAGGACGAGGACCGGCAGCGTTCAGGTGGGACGAGGACCGGCAGCGTTCAATTGGGACGAGGACCGGCAGCGTTCAGCTGGGACGAGGACCGGCAGCGTTCAGCTGGGACGAGGACCGGCAGCGTTCAGCTGGGACGAGGACCGGCAGCGTTAGCTAGGACGAGGACCGGCAGCATTCAGGTGGGACGAGGACCGGCAGCGTTCAATTGGGACGAGGACCGGCAGCGTTCAGCTGGGACGAGGACCGGCAGCGTTCAGGTGGGACGAGGACCGGCAGCGTTAGCTAGGACGAGGACCGGCAGCGTTCAGCTGGGACGAGGACCGGCAGCGTTAGCTAGGACGAGGACCGGTAGCGTTCAACTGGGACCGGCAGCGTTAGCTAGGACGAGGACCGGCAGCGTTAGCTAGGACGAGGACCGGCAGCGTTCAGCTGGGACGAGGACCGGCAGCGTTCAGCCGGGACGAGGACTGGCAGCGTTCATCTGGGACGAGGACCGGCAGCGTTAGCTAGGACGAGGACCGGCAGCGTTCAACTGGGACCGGCAGCGTTAGCTAGGACGAGGACCGGCAGCGTTCATCTGGGACGAGGACCGGCAACGTTCAGCTGGGACGAGGACCGGCAGCGTTCAGCTGGGACGAGGACCGGCAGCGTTCAGGTGGGACGAGGACCGGCAGCGTTCAGGTGGGACGAGGACCGGCAGCGTTAGCTGGGACGAGGACCGGCAGCGTTCAGGTGGGACGAGGACCGGCAGCGTTCAGCTGGGACGAGGACCGGCAGCGTTAGCTAGCTATCCCAGTCCTGATGGGGTTGGGTGGCATCAGCTTGTTGGACGGACAACTTGGAGCTAAATCACTTGAAGACAAACTGATAAATGGCTCGCAGCCTTTTAGTTACTGATCGATGCCGATTTTTATTATGAAATAAACTTTGTAAAGACGGACACGGCGCAGTTAGCCTCCCCTGACACAGAGGAGTCTTTCAGAGCCGTTAGCTTGTCTCAGCGCTGGTGTTCCCTGGTCTCTGGTCCTCGTCTAGCGTCTTCTGGAAGTCATTAGCAGAGTGTGAAAGCTGGGCCCCGTCGCCCAGAGGCCCCTGCGATGATGCATGGGAGACCCCGTTAAACAGTTTCACGTGTTCAGCCCGGTGTGTTTCTGGTCTTTCCCGTCTCCTGATTCTACCCAGACCGCCTCACTGATGGGAACACGGACGTTTCCTTGGACACGTGTGTTCGTGGAGCGTGATCAGAGGCAGCCTGTCATGTTAGTCTCACGTCTCCAGATGCAGAAATCAAACTCGGGTCAAGCGGTGCTGGTAGGCGGGAGAGTCACGGTTTTACTGGTTCTACTGGTTCTACTGCACCTCTATTCAGTCTCTAAAAGACTCTCAGCAGCATTAAAAGCTGTAATTTCTCCTTCCATCAGCAGCCAAAAGCCATCTGAAGGAAATAAAAAGAGGTCATTATGAATTTCAAAAGCACTGATTCAAGGTGATGTTTACTACCGTCTTCAGGTGACAGATGTCCAGGAACTGAGGGACCAGCTGATGGGAACGTTGCTCCACTCTGGTCTACAGGAGATCCTCAGACCAGATCTGGATCTTCTTTGTTTCTCACACACTTCACGATAAAATTCACTCCAGAGATCTGGTTTCCTGGACGCGCAGCAACGCAATGATGCAACGAAACGATGCAACACAACGATGCAACGATGCAACGCAACGATGCAACGCAACGATGCAACGCAACGATGCAACGCAACGATGCAACGCAACGATGCAACGATGCAACGCAACGATGCAACGCAACGATGCAACGATGCAACGATGCAACGAAACGATGCAACGAAATGATGCAACGCAACGATGCAACGCAACGATGCAACGCAACGATGCAACAATGCAACGATGCAACGATGCAACGCAACGATGCAACGCAACGATGCAACGATGCAACGCAACGATGCAACGCAACGATGCAACGCAACGATGCAACGATGCAACGCAACGATGCAACGCAACGATGCAACGAAACGATGCAACGAAATGATGCAACGATGCAACGCAACGATGCAACGCAACGATGCAACGCAACGATGCAACGCAACGATGCAACGATGCAACGAAATGATGCAACGATGCAACGAAATGATGCAACGCAACGATGCAACGCAATGATGCAACGATGGAACGCAACGATGCAACGCAACGATGCAACGATGCAACGCAATGATGCAACGCAACGATGCAATGATGCAACGATGCAACGCAACGATGCAACGCAACGATGCAACGCAACGATGCAACGCAACGATGCAATGATGCAACGCAACGATGCAACGCAACGATGCAACGCAACGATGCAACGATACAACGCAACAATGCAACGCAACGATGCAACGCAAAGATGCAAGCCAATGCAACGATGCACGCCATGTTGCTCTAAAACCTGTATGAACCTTCAGCACTGAAAGCACTGATTCAGGGTGATGTTTACTACCGTCTTCAGGTGACAGGATGTCTGGGAACTGAGGGACCAGCTGGTGGGAACGTTGTCCCACTCTGGTCTGATGCAGGAGATCCTCAGACCAGATCTGGATCTTCTTTGTTTCTATCACACTTCACGATAAAATTCCCTCCAGAGATCTGGTTTCCTGGAGGCGCAGCAGCACCTCCGAGGGTTTCAGCCGTACCAGAACCACACTTCGAATGGGGAGACAAGTCTGGAAGTGTCCAGAGAAACGGCTGCGATTTAGGAGAACGACCGCTGCAGAATTACCCAGAACACCTCAGATGAAGGTCCAGTTTCCTGCTCCACTGCAGGATGTCCTTCGATGATACCAGTCTGGTGGTCATCGCGCCTACATCACATGCTTCCCTCCTCTGACTGGTTGTACGTCTATCCAGAGGGTTAGGGTTCTTCCACGCCTGTTGGTGTGAATCAAAGTCCAATCCAGATGAACCAGACTGATTCATTGTATCAAAGAGGAGCGGTAGGACTGCCGTCCAGGCTGCCAGATGTTTCAGCGGGTTGGTTAAGGCCGTTACTTGTTTGTACACGATTGTGAACGTAGGCGGTCAGAGAGCTCTGCTGCAGTTACCTGTGATATCGAACAAGGATGGCGGTCCGATGCATCAAGTCGACATCGTGGTGTTTCAGTTTACAACATCGGCGAAATGAGCGACGACAGCAGAGCTTCAACAGCCGAACTCAGCGTCTCCGACTGTGCCAGTGTTGTTTCCTCTGCTGTGATGGCAACCGCATAATTACACCAAGTTCCTCTCTGGCATCAGACTCTCGGTTTGTCTCTGAGACCTTCGATATCACACATACTGCCCCGAAGGACTCAACCAAGAAACGTTCACAACACAGCTGGTTCTGCACGCCAACGGACGCCAGCGCTTGGGCAAACCAGAGCATATCCCAAGCAACGATGCAAGGGAACGATGCAAGGGAACGATGCAAGGGAACGATGCAAGGGAACGATGCAAGGGAACGACGCAAGGGAACGACGCAAGGGAACGACGCAAGGGAACGACGCAAGGGAACGATGCAAGGGAACGATGCAAGGGAACGATGCGACGCAACGATGCGACGCAATGATACGACGCAATGATGCGACGCAACGATGCGACGCAACGATGCAACGCAACGATGCAACGCAACGATGCAACGCAACGATGCAACGCAACGAAGCAAAGCACCGATACGACGCTACGATGCGACGTAACGGTGCGACGCAACGATGCGACGTAACAATGCGATGCAACGATGCGACGCAACGATGCGACGCAACAATGCAACGCAATGATGCAACGCAACGATGCAACGCAACGCAACGATGCAACGCAACGCAACGATGCAAAGCAACGATGCAATGCAACGATGCAACGCAGCGATGCAACGCAGCGATGCAACGCAGCGATGCAACGCAGCGATGCAACGCAGCGATGCAACGCAGCGATGCAAGGCAACGATGCAAGGCAACGATGCAAGGCAACGATGCAAGGCAACGCAACGATGCAACGCAACGATGCAACGCAACGATGCAACGCAACGATGCAACGCAACGATGCAACGCAACGATGCAACGCAACGAAGCAACGCAACGATGCAACACAACGGTGCAACGCAAAGATGCAACGCAGCGGTGCAACGCAACGGTGCAACGCAACGATGCAACGCAGCGATGCAACGCAGCGATGCAACGCAGCGATGCAACGCAGCGATGCAACGCACCGATGCAAGGCAACGCAGCGATGCAAAGCAGCGATGCAACACAGCGATGCAAGGCAACGATGCAACGCAACGCAACGATGCAACGCAACGATGCAACGCAACGATGCAACGCAACGATGCAACGCAACGATGCAACGCAGCGATGCAAGGCAACGATGCAACGCAACGATGCAACACAACGATGCAACGCAACGATGCAACGCAACGATGCAACGCAATGCAACGATGCAACGCAATGCAACGATGCAACGCAACGATGCAACGCAACGAAGCAACGCAATGATGCAACGCAAAAATGCAACGCAACAATGCAACGCAATGATGCAACGCAACGATGCAACGCAACGCAACGATGCAACGCAGCGATGCAACGCAGCGATGCAACGCAGCGATGCAACGCAGCGATGCAAGGCAACGATGCAACGCAGCGATGCAACGCAGCGATGCAACGCAGCGATGCAAGGCAACGATGCAACGCAGCGATGCAACGCAGCGATGCAAAGCAACGATGCAAGGCAACGATGCAACGCAACGCAACGATGCAACGCAACGATGCAAGGCAACGATGCAACGCAACGATGCAACGCAACTATGCAACGCAACGATGCAACACAGCGATGCAAGGCAACGATGCAACGCAACGATGCAACACAACGATGCAACGCAACGATGCAACGCAGCGATGCAACGCAGCGATGCAAGGCAACGATGCAAGGCAACGATGCAACGCAGCGATGCAACGCAACGGTGCAATGCAACGGTGCAACGCAACGAAGCAACGCAACGATGCAACGCAACGATGCAACGCAACGATGCAACGAACGATGCAACGCAACGATGCAACGCAACGATGCAACGCAACGATGCAACGCAACGATGCAACGCAACGATGCAACGCAATGCAACGATGCAACGCAACGATGCAACGCAACGATGCAACGCAACGATGCAACGCAACGATGCAACGCAACGATGCAACGCAACGATGCAACGATGCAACGCAATGCAACGATGCAACGCAATGCAACGACGCAACGATGCAACGCAACGAAGCAACGCAATGATGCAACGCAACAATGCAACGCAATGATGCAACGCAACGATGCAACGCAACGCAACGATGCAACGCAGCGATGCAACGCAGCGATGCAACGCAGCGATGCAACGCAGCGATGCAACGCAGCGATGCAACGCAGCGATGCAACGCAGCGATGCAAGGCAACGATGCAAGGCAACGATGCAAGGCAACGCAGCGATGCAATGCAGCGATGCAAGGCAACGATGCAAGGCAACGATGCAAGGCAACGCAACGATGCAACGCAACGATGCAACGCAACAATGCAACGCAACGATGCAACGCAACGATGCAACGCAACGATGCAACGCAACGATGCAACGCAACGAAGCAACGCAACGATGCAACGCAACGGTGCAATGCAACGGTGCAACGCAACGATGCAACGCATGGCAACGCAATGCAACGCAACGGTGCAACGCAACGATGCAACGCAACGCACGCAACGATGCAACGCAACGATGCAACAACGATGCCAAGCATGCAACGCAACGCAATGCACAACGCAACGATGCAACGCAACGATGCAACGCAACGAAGCAACGCAACGATGCAACGCAACGGTGCAATGCAACGGTGCAACGCAACGATGCAACGCAAAGATGCAACGCAAAGATGCAACGCAGCGGTGCAACGCAACGGTGCAACGCAACGATGCAACGCAGCGATGCAACGCACCGATGCAAGGCAACGCAGCGATGCAACGCAGCGATGCAACGCAGCGATGCAAGGCAACGATGCAAGGCAACGATGCAACGCAACGCAACGATGCAACGCAACGATGCAACGCAACGATGCAACGCAGCGATGCAAGGCAACGATGCAAGCAACAACGATGCAACCAACGATGCAACACAACGCAACGCAACGCAACGATGCAACGCAACGATGCAACGCAACGATGCAACGCAACGATGCAACGCAGCGATGCAAGGCAACGATGCAACGCAACGATGCAACGCAACGATGCAACGCAGCGATGCAAGGCAACGATGCAAGGCAACGATGCAACGCAACGATGCAACACAACGCAACGATGCAACGCAACGATGCAACGCAACGATGCAACGCAGCGATGCAACGCAGCGATGCAACGCAGCGATGCAAGGCAGCGATGCAACGCAACGATGCAAGGCAACGCAACGATGCAACGCAACGATGCAACGCAACGATGCAACGCAACGATGCACGGCATGTTGCTCTAAAACCTGTATGAACCTTCAGCACTGATGTTTCCAGATGTGACGGAGCTTTATCCTCCAGTCAACTGTGCTCTCAGACTACGGTCAGATTCAAAATGAGCGAATGCTTCACATGAAACGGTGAAATGTCTCACTTTCAACCGCTGACATGGTTTCTATGTTCTGTGGTGACAAAAACGTGGGTTTATGGGATTTAAAAAACAGCTTGTTTTGTAATTGAGGTTGTAAAATAAAACTCAAAGTAAATGTCTTAGACCTCTGCTGCCAACGATCCGTCTTCCAGGCTGAGTTTATTTAAGGAAGTCGGGCTGATGATCGAGGGATGTTATGTTAGCTGAGAGACGTGACCTCGTGCTAACCGCTGTTAAAAATTAACCTCCATTCAACCTGACCAAGACAGCGGCAACAAAACACACAAAACAACAAAGATGTACGTTAAAAAGTTCACAGAAAACGGCAACAAAATCATAAGGAGCATTAAGGTCTGAAATGAGCTCCTACTTGTGTCATCAGTCCAAACATTTTCCCAGCAGTGTTTTCAGGACCTCTGCACATTCAATAACTGCTTCTTTTCAAAGTAAAAAGAGGGAAATGGAAAACGACGGACGATAAAGAAAGAAACTATAAAACCTGACAGGAACAAGAGGAATCATGGACGAAGGATGAACGACGACAGAGGTTCATAGTTAATCCGTAAACTCACACCGGCCTCAGCCGTGAACCTTGAAACAGGAGCATCCAGCGCTCTGGTCACAACTAATCAATTATTACAGCTGATTGAAACAAGGTGCTTCACCTCCAACCTGCTGATGTGGAAACACCGTCAGGACGGAGAGACCGCGATGTTCGGACCAGTTCAGGGTTGAAAAAGTCCTCATAGAAACAAGTCGGCTCTGTTCCCGCCCACCTGATGACCTCAGTGATGAATGTCAGCACCAGTTTGTCCAAAGATAAAGTTCAGCTCGGGTCTCCTTCCAGCTGGAAGACACATGTGGACGGTTGGAGGACATGACAAAGTTATGAAGCTCCTGGGAAAACTGGCGCCGGTCTTGAATGTTTTTTAACTCCTCAACAATCAATCATCTCAACAGTCTTTCCAGAACGTTGCGTCACGGTTTTGGATTTGTCATTCAGTTTTTCTCACTTCTGCTCTTCATTTCTCACATTCCTTCGTCTCCAGTTTTATTGCTCATCGATTTACTTCCTGTTTGAGCGTGACAGTCAAGTAGAGCTGTCAAAGTTAACTCGTTAATACCGTTATTAACGCATAATTAATGTGTTATTAACGGTAATAACGTGATTTAAAATAACTGGTGAGCACCAGTTAATAAAGTGTTAATAACGTGTTAATAACGCATTAACGCAAATTCTGTTTAATGCCACTATTTTTTTTTACGTAGATTAACTGACACGTTTCTGTAAATTTGACCTTCGGCCAATCAGTGTATTTCCAGTCAACGTGTGAACGGTAGTTTAGCTTTAAGGTGCAGCCAGATGGGTCTGTTAACCAGAAAAAGGTTATTAGTATTTACTGCCTCTGTGAATCGAGTTTCCACTGCTGGACGATAAAGTTTGTTTCACATCCGACATTTGCTTTAAACTTTATTAGCGTCATTAAAACGGCACTGATTTCATCCAGGTTGGTATCATTTTGTAGATATCAGTCTGCCAGACATTTCACAAGTGTCATCAACCCTCCAAGCTCAGTGGGCGTGGCTAGAACTCTCAGTGGGCGTGGCTAAAACTCTCAGGAACAGCGCTGAATGACCTTCTGAGTACCTGCTGCTGCCGTGGAGTTTAGGGACCGTCAGCAAATTACTGCGGTCAATAGAATAGAATAGAATAGAAATACTCCCCGGGGGGAAATTCTGGCGTTACAGTAGCAACATTGAAGTATAAAAAGTGACCACCACCAAGACAAAACAAAAGTATGAAAGTACTCATGTGGATGATAAATGGTAAATATATATACAATATTATAAACAAAATTATAAACAAATTATGTGTGCAAGAAGATGGTATATGGCATATTACGGTGCAATGCAGTACAATAATGTGACTGTGTGATAAAGTGACGTATTGAGCTTAGTTTAAATGAACAACTAAACTGCAATAGTCTAGTCTTAGTCCAAAGTTAATTGTCAAGCAGCAGCTCCGACAAAATACACTAAGAAGCTGAAGAATTAAGACCTAAAGTGTACGGCAGCATTGGTGGACTTCCTGTTTTCAAAATAAAGGCTTAAAAAAACTAAAGCAGATCCCCGTGACCCTGTGGACCCCATGGATGGATGGATAAACAGAACTTTAGAGAAATTATTTGTGTGATTAATCGCGATTAATCGCGAGTTAACTATGAAAATCTTTCGATTAATCGCGATTAGAAAATGTAATTGACTGACAGGCCTAGTCTCAGAGGACATGTCCCTTCAGTTACGTCCCATTCAGGACTGTTTGTAGCTCAGGTCTTCGTCCCCAGACCTAACCCTAACCCTAACCCATCCCCAGTCCAACGTTCCTGCTGCCTCTATGGTCCCCAACCCCCGGACCCCGGCCCAGAACCGTTTGATTTATTATCCGAGTCTAAATTATGTTTTATTCTAAAAAAAATGACCGAATTCTCTCCATTGTACCCGTCTATGACTCTTGACCCATGACCAGACTCCCAGACCTGGTTCTGGGTCACGTGGAAAAATGAGTAAAAAACAAACGTCTTCGGAAAGTGTCTTTCCGAAGGATGTTACCGATGTTCCGATGTTGGTGCGATGTTACAAGGACGCTACTAATAAAGTTGCGCGTTAGAGGTCTCCTGAAAACCCGAGGTTCCGACCCGACCCGAATCGGGTCTCGGGTCCATTCACAAGATGTGACTCCGGGTTCAGGTCGGTTAGTCTTGGGTCCTGTTTCAGGTGGTGTTTTTGGTGTTGCCTCCACCAGGAGACCCTTCCTCTGGATATCCAGATGTTGTCTGGAACCTGTCCAGGGTTGGTTGGTTGCTCATCTTCAACCAACCCTGGAACCTGTCCAGGGTTGGTTGGTTGGTTGGTTGCTCATCTTCAACCAACCCTGGAACCTGTCCAGGGTTGGTTGGTTGGTTGGTTGCTCATCTTCAACCAACCCTGGAACCTGACCAGGGTTGGTTGGTTGGTTGGTTGCTCATCTTCAACCAACCCTGGAACCTGTCCAGGGTTGGTTGGTTGGTTGGTTGCTCATCTTCAACCAACCCTGGAACTTGTCCAGGGTTTGTTAGTTGGTTGGTTGCTCATCTTCAACCAACTCTGGAGCCTGTCCAGGGTTGGTTGGTTGGTTGGTTGGTTGCTCATCTTCAACCAACCCTGGAACCTGTCCAGGGTTGGTTGGTTGGTTGGTTGCTCATCTTCAACCAACCCTGGAACCTGTCCAGGGTTGGTTGGTTGGTTGGTTGCTCATCTTCAACCAACCCTGGAACCTGACCAGGGTTGGTTGGTTGGTTGGTTGCTCATCTTCAACCAACCCTGGAACCTGTCCAGGGTTGGTTGGTTGGTTGGTTGCTCATCTTCAACCAACCCTGGAACCTGTCCAGGGTTGGTTGGTTGGTTGGTTGCTCATCTTCAACCAACCCTGGAACCTGACCAGGGTTGGTTGGTTGGTTGGTTGCTCATCTTCAACCAACCCTGGAACCTGTCCAGGGTTGGTTGTTGTTTTGGTTGCTCATCTTCAACCAACCCTGGAACTTGTCCAGGGTTTGTTAGTTGGTTGGTTGCTCATCTTCAACCAACTCTGGAGCCTGTCCAGGGTTGGTTGGTTGGTTGGTTGGTTGCTCATCTTCAACCAACCCTGGAACCTGTCCAGGGTTGGTTGGTTGGTTGGTTGCTCATCTTCAACCAACCCTGGAACCTGTCCAGGGTTGGTTGAAGATGAGCTCAGAGTTCTACCTCAGCTGTCTGAGCAACATCTGCTGGTCTCCTGGTTCTCCAAGTTCCCACCAAGGAGAGGATTTTCTGCAGGACTGGCAACCCTTTAAAGGCCGAAGGGTCAAACTAACTGTCGGTGTAACGTTACCGCCGCCTCGGGCTCCAGTTAGATGAGCTCATCAAGCTTCTCATTGATTCCCAACAACAAAAACACTCAGCTTCAAACAAACCGAGGTCAACCTCAGTGAACGGTTCTGATGGTTATCTAAGACGACGCTTTGGCGGTTTTTAAAACTGGTTGTCAGTTTTCTTCCTTTCTGTCAGGATCCACTGAGCCAAAGTGAAACCTTCACAGTAGATGATCTTCAAGTTCAAACTTTGTCATTTTGTCTCCAATGAAACCATCCAGAGTTAAAATAACCAGTGAGCACCAGTTAAACTGGTTCTCTACACTTCTGTTTCAAGCAGAGTTTTATTTTAAAAGCTCTAAATTCAAACTTTTAACCAAACCTTCCGACGCATTTTCCACAATGAGCTCAAACATTCAGACAAAATAATTTAAAATGATCCTGGTCCACCAATAAAACCCACAAGATTTACAAGCACAAATTTTAAATTTAAAATGGCTATTTTTTTATTGTAAAAAAATTGTGAATACTTGACACAAAATTACAAATTTATGTCGCAAAATTGCAAATTTTGTATAACTGAAACTTTATGTCCTATAATTACCACATTTTTCCGTAAATCACAGATTTTTAAAATCTTGTGACTTCTCAGGTTATTATTGCAACTTTTTGGAGAAAAATGTCCACTTTGGTAAAATCGTAACTTTGTAAAGTACAACTTTACGGTCTAAAATCAAGATGGTTTTTTGTAGTAAAATATCGACTAAATTGAAAGTCATAATTAAATTTTTCCATAAAATCACAGATGTTTGCAAACTTTTGGCTTTTCAAGTTAATATTGCAGTAAAATTAAATTTTGTAGTAAAATTACGACTTACGTAAAATGACAACTTTTGATTGCTATTTTTTTTTTTATTCTAAAATTGTGAATTTGATAAAGTTACAACTTCATGTTCTAAAACCGAGAATTTTTGCTGTAATTCTTTCAGTATTTTTTTGTTCTCAAAATAACTTCTTTTGTTATGAAATCTTTCTGACATAACATTATGACTGTTTGGTCCAAAACTGAAAATATCGTACAACTAATTTTTATCCTCCAGTCACGACATTTGGTTATAAAATCCTAATTTTTTTTAATTTAATATTGCAACTTTTTGTTGTAAAATATTGACTTTTGCAAATCTGTGACTTTATTTTCTAAAATCACACATTTACTTATTTATTTATTGTAACTTGTCGCAAAAATGCTAATTTTTGTCCTTAATTCTCGATTTTGACATCAAATCTGAAAAAAGCAACGTCAGTTCCTGCTAAAAGACGATAAAGAGGCTTGAAAGGCGTCGACACTTCCTGTTACCTGCAGCGCTGCAGATGCAGACAACATCTGGACGACCATCAGTCAGCGTAGGTGGGACTGACTGGTCGTCTGTTCGTCCAATCAGAGGTCGGCGCTCTAAACAGATCTGAGGTAAAAGTCCAGGTTCCCTGGCGGTGAAATGAAGGATGAGACGGATGTTTTATCAGAGGATCCAGACGAAGCCTCAGGCTCAGACTTTCATCTGCTGCTCCTCTTAATTAATCACCTTAATTAATCACCTCCAGCAGCAGAGTTCAGCTTCTTGCCGGCGGTTTAATTAATCAGTCTTCCTGGGGAAACCCTCGCTACGTCCACCTGACGGATGAGAGAGGACCAAGAGGAGGACGTCTGCTGTGCTGCTGAGCCTGAGAGGGAGGAGTCAGACGTCTGACTCCGCCCCTAAAACCAGCTGCCATGAACAGCTGGAAAGACGTGGATGGAAAGGTGGACGCTGACCTGAAGACGTCAGGAAATACGGTCCAACGTGGTCCAACGTTGTCCAACGTGGTCCAACATTGTCTAACATGGTCCAACACGGTCCAACATGGTCCAACGTGGTCCAACGTGGTCCAACGTGGTCCAACATGGTCCAACATGGTCCAACATGGTCCAACATGGTCCAACGTGGTCCAACACGGTCCAACATGGTCCAACACGGTCCAACACGGTCCAACGTGGTCCAACATCGTCCAACATTGTCCAACACGGTCCAACACGGTCCAACATTGTCCAACATGGTCCAACATGGTCCAACACGGTCCAACGTGGTCCAACGTGGTCCAGCGTGGTCCAACGTGGTCCAACATGGTCCAACGTGGTCCAACATGGTCCATGGTCCAACATGGTCCAACATGGTCCAACACGGTCCAACGTGGTCCAACATGGTCCAACATGGTCCAACACGGTCCAACGTGGTCCAACGTGGTCCAACGTGGTCCAACATGGTCCATGGTCCAACATGGTCCAACATGGTCCAACACGGTCCAACGTGGTCCAATATGGTCCAACATGGTCCAACACGGTCCAACATGGTCCAACATGGTCCAACATGGTCCAACACGGTCCAACACGGTCCAACGTGGTCCAACGTGGTCCATTGTGGTCCAACACGGTCCAACGTGGTCCAACATGGTCCAACATGGTCCAACGTAGTCCAACATGGTCCAAGGTGGTCCAACATGGTCCAACATGGTCCAACACTGTCCAACATGGTCCAACATGGTCCAACATGGTCCAACACGGTCCAACGTGGTCCAACATGGTCCAACATGGTCCAACATGGTCCAACGTGGTCCAACGTGGTCCAACGTGGTCCAACGTGGTCCAACACGGTCCAACATGGTCCAACGGGTCCAACATGGTCCAACGTGGTCCAACATGGTCCAACGTGGTCCAACGTGGTCCAACATGGTCCAACACGGTCCAACGTGGTCCAACATGGTCCAACGTGGTCCAACATGGTCCAACGTGGTCCAACATGGTCCAACGGTCCAACATGGTCCAACATGGTCCAACATGGTCCAACATGGTCCAACATGGTCCAACATGGTCCAACATGGTCCAACATGGTCCAACGTGGTCCAACATTGTCCAACATGGTCCCCCAGTACGACCAACTGGATTACTGACTGGGTTCCTCCTTAAAAGTCTAAAAAAACAAACATAAAGTTAGACTTTTACTCACAAAGAGACACAAAACAACTACAGATGCCAACAAACAGATGAAAGATGAGCAGAAGATCAAACTTAAACCCTGGAGGCAGCAGAAAATAACAATACAGGCTCTAAAAAACAGATTTAACAAATAGACACAAAGTTTAAACAAAAAACCCACAAACCTGCAGGGGGGGGGGGGGGGGTTCTGTAGCTTAAAGCTTCGTCAGCTGATAAATGAGACGAATGTCGCCGCTGCAGGCACACAGAGGCATCATGGGAAATATTGGAATTATTCTTTGTGCAGCTCGTGATGGATTATCACACCTGGAACAAATTAATCACCTGGCAGATAAAACGTCCACCTGAGGAGGAGGAGGAGGTTTTAGAAGAGAAGGAACCAGAAACCTGCACAGAAATATAACGTCTGAACATCTAAGAGTCCTGCGGTTCTGGTCCAGGTGGGTCCAGGTGCTGGAGACACGTCTTCTGACCGTCTTTACTGCACGTCTTTACTTCAGCTAAACAGGTGGACTCCAGGTACCAGGTGGACTTCAGGAACCAGGTGGACTTCAGGTACCAGGTAAACTCCAGGTACCAGGTGGACTCAAGAAACCAGGTGGACTCCAGGAACCAGGTGGACTTCAGGTACCAGGTAAACTCCAGTACCAGGTGGATTCCAGGTACCAGGTGGACTCAAGGAACCAGGTGGACTCAAGGAACCAGGTGGACTTCAGGAACCAGGTGGACTTCAGGAACCAGGTGGACTTCAGGTATCAGGTGGACTCCAGGTACCAGGTGGACTCCAGGTACCAGGTAAACTCCAGTACCAGGTGGACTCCAGGTACCAGGTGGACTCAAGGAACCAGGTGGACTTCAGGTACCAGGTGGACTCCAGGTACCAGGTGGACTCAAGGAACCAGGTGGACTCAAGGAACCAGGTGGACTTCAGGAACCCGGTGGGCTCCAGGTACCAGGTAAACTCCAGGAACCAGGTGGACTCCAGGTACCAGGTAAACTCCATGTACCAGGTGGACTCAATGAACCAGGTGGACTTCAGGTACCAGGTAAACTCCAGGTACCAGGTGGACTCAAGAAACCAGCTGGACTCCAGGAACCAAGTGGACTCAAGGAACCAGGTGGACTTCAGGAACCAGGTGGACTTCAGGTACCAGGTGGACTTCAGGAACCAGGTGGACTCCAGGTACCAGGTGGACTTCAGGTACCAGGTGGACTTCAGGAACCAGGTGGATTCCAGGTACCAGGTGGACTCAAGGAACCAGGTGGACTTCAGGAAACAGGTGGACTTCAGGTACCAGGTGGACTTCAGGAACCAGGTAAACTCCAGTACCAGGTGGACTCCAGGTACCAGGTGGACTCAAGGAACCAGGTGGACTTCAGGTACCAGGTGGACTCCAGGTACCAGGTGAACTCAAGGAACCAGGTGGACTCAAGGAACCAGGTGGACTTCAGGAAACAGGTGGACTTCAGGAACCAGGTGGACTCCAGGTACCAGGTGGACTCCAGTACCAGGTGGACTCCAGGTACCAGGTAAACTCCAGGAACCAGGTGGACTCCAGGTACCAGGTGGACTCCAGGAACCAGGTGGACGCCAGGTACCAGATGGACTTAAGTAACCAGGTGGACTCCAGGTACCAGGTAAACTCCAGGAACCAGGTGGACTCCAGGTACCAGGTGGACTCCAGGAACCAGGTGGACGCCAGGTACCAGATGGACTTCAGTAACCAGGTGGACTCCAGGTACCAGGTAAACTCCAGGAACCAGGTGGACTCCAGGTACCAGGTGGACTTCAGGTACCAGGTAAACTCCAGGTACCAGGTGGACTTCAGGTACCAGGTGGACTCCAGATGTTTTTGATGATTTTATGACAAATGTTGTGATTTGGTGTGAAAATAATTGTGACTTTATAAAAAAAATTACAACAAAGTTGCAATATTTGCGATTTTATGATTAAGAGTCGATATTTTAGTTTTAGTGTCGAGTTGAAAAGTAATTGAATTTTTTTTTAAATTTGTGATTTCGTTTAATTGTGATTTTAGGACATAAAGTTAGTTTTATTTTGCAATTTTGCAACATAAAGTCTTAATTTATGTCAAAAAGTAACATATTATTTTTGATTTCTTTACAACAAATTTTTTTTTACGACAAAAAGTTGGAAATTCTTATTGAAAAGTCTGGTTTTGTAAATTTCGTGATCTTTATGACAAAATGTGATTTCATCTCAATTTTTTGTTTTTGAGAAAAATTGACAACAAAGTTGCATTGTTATGAAATTCTTATGAATTTTTTTGATTCTACAACAAAACCTTTTGGGACTTAATGTCAAAAAGTTGTTATTTTGTGAAAGTTGATATTTTATGACAAAATGCTGCAGTTATACATATAACTGTAGTATAAATAGTATATATACATATACATATATATATATATATATACTATATATATATATATATATATATATATATTATATATGTATATATATTCTATGAGATTATATTTTTGACTCTGGGAACTGTATCCCCCGAGGTACGCTGCCCCCGTGTGGCCAGAGGTGGTACTGCCATATAAGAGTGTTATTTAAAGAAAATGATTTTGACCTTCAGAGGTTGTCAGGCTGCTGTGCTACAACAGTTAGACTCTCATGCTTCTTTTTTTATGTTTTTGAGTCCAACGCTGCTGAAAACTGTTTTAAATTCAGGACAGCGAGTCTGAGAAACGAGTGGATTCGTAAAGACTCCTCTCTGTGGCCTTTCGTTCCCTCGTTCGCCCTCCATTCATGCGCATCAACAGGAGAGAGAAGGGACAGAGAGGAATACGAGATGAGGGAGAGTCCATTTCGGACCGGGGAGGTGGGAGGAGGACCGGCTCGGGTGAGTCCACCAGACGGAGGACCGCTGCACAGATGGAAGGAGGGAGGACTGGACCGTCTCCCTGGGAAACGCCAGACGGACGCTGGACACCAGTCAGGACCGGCTGGGTCCAGCTCGGGTCCCGTTTCTGGGTCAGGACGGCGAACGTTCTACTTTCAGCGGCCTCATTACCGCTTTCGCTGCAGTCCTCAATGAAAACCAGCCACTCTGGTTTCATATCTGTGGCATCGAACCACCGAGACCTCCAGGATCCTGAAAAAACCATGAAACATAACTTCTCACCTCTGAAGGAGGGACAGGTGGTTTTAAAGACAGATGATGTCATGAAGGTGAGCTGGATGAGCTTCCTGCTCTATAAACCCAACAAAGGCCTTCAAGCGAGGCCTTCCAGCGCCACCGGTCCACCTCAGCCCGGCGAAGCTGCTCGGGTCGGCACTGGTATCAGATTTCACCTGTAAAAGCCAAGCCTCCTTTCCTTGTTTCCTACAGGTTGATTTATTGGAGCTTCATGTAGGAATAAAAGTTTGTGGGCCGACAAACGTTTAACAACCTGCAATGAAGGAAATCAGTGTTACTCCAAACTATTATTTCTCCAAATGTGTGTTAAAAGCAAGACATTACCTGAGTAATGCTGCGTATCCATCACTCTGACTTTCTCCTGGCCTCCGACAGAAACAAAGGAGTCTCTGTGCTGCTCCGTCCTCTGCAGCCAACTTCTCCACACGAGGATTTAAAAACTGGCCAATAAAACTTGGTGTCAGGAGAAGGATTTCCTCCGTACGACGGCAGAGAAACCTGCACATTCAGGCTTCACTTCCCCCTCTGAGGTCTGGACTTTTCCTCTGATCCACAGAGCAAAACCATCACTTATTTCCCAGAGGTCCACCTGGAGCCCTGCTGGGGCCAACAGCAGGGCTCCAGGCGGACCTCTGGGAAATAAGCGATGGTATCATTATTATCGTTAATGAAAACGAACGAAATAACGAAAACTAGAACGTTTGAAATCTATTAACTTCACTCCACCGCACAACAACAACAACCGCAAAAAAAAAAGGTCCATTTGAAAAGCTCGCACCAGAAGGCTAACCAAGACTAGCTGGATAAGCTAGCCTAAGCTAGCCCCCTGGAAAGAGAAGCTAACCAAGACTAGCTGGATAAGCTAGCCTAAGCTATCCCCCTGGAAAGAAGGCTAACCAAGATTAGCTGGATAAGCTAGCCTAAGCTAGCCCCCTGGAAAGAAGGCTAACCAAGACTAGCTGGATAAGCTAGCCTAAGCTAGCCCCCTGGAAAGAAGGCTAACCAAGACTAGCTGGATAAGCTAGCCCTAAGCTAGCCCCCTGGAAAGAAGGCTAACCAAGACTAGCTGGATAAGCTAGCCTAAGCTAGCCCCCTGGAAAGAGAAGCTAACTAAGACTAGCTGGATAAGCTAGCCTAAGCTAGTCCCCTGGAAAGAGAAGCTAACCAAGACTAGCTGGATAAGCTAGCCTAAGCTAGCCCCCTGGAAAGAGAAGCTAACCAAGACTAGCTGGATAAGCTAGCCTAAGCTAGCCCCCTGGAAAGAGAAGCTACAGCTGCAGGCCAGTCAGCGTTGGGAAGGAACGGGAGAAAACAGCAACTATAATGGACTGTTTCCATGGAGACCAGATAGCTGCTGGTCAGTAAATACGCAGGAACACCACAAGAGGGAAGACACATTGATAAACATGTTTATTGAGACTAGAATGTAAACACGACTATGTGATTCGATAGCCTTCAAAAAGTTCAGTGCTTCACTCCAACCAAAATTACAACCCTAATTTACAAAATAAAACTAAAACTAACACTGAAACTAATAAAAACTAAACTAAAACTAAGGATTTCAAAATGAAAATGAATAAAAACTAACAAAACTGCTCTAAAAACTAATTAAAACTAACTGAATTTGGAAAAACTAAACTAAAAACTAAATAAAAACTAAAACTAATGGAAAATCCAAAACTATTATAACCCTGGCTGGGCCCGGTGGACGTCGGCCGTAACCGGTTTGGATAAGATCAATTCGCCTGGTGAGGAAAGACAGCAGCTGCTCTCCACGATTCAAGATCAGTCAGTTGCACCTTCAAGAAGGAAACCACCGATAAAAACATCTCCAACAGCCTCTTTATCAGCAGCTTCCCTGAACCGTCCAGCTGCATGTGCTGATTTCACACTTTAGGTTCCTACGCTGAGCGCTGGCGTCTCTAATTTCAGGTTTAATGGGACCAGCAGGACTGGAAATAAACCCTCACCAGAACACACGTCTGGGCCGGTCCAGTTTACTTTAGCTCCGCCTACGAACCGAGCACCTCACAGTGGATCATATAGTTCATGAGCTGCTCATCTTCTGTTCTACAGGACAGTCAGCAGTCTCATCAGGAAGGAAACCCAGATGTTCGACTGACACGTTCATGCTTGAATCCACATGTTCCTGATGTTCTGGAGACGCAAGTGTGGTTTCAGGTTTACAGCAGCGGTGTGGTTTCTCTGAGCCCAGCTCCGGTTTCCTGTCTTAGCCTCCACCATTGTGGCCGTTTCTGGACCGTTTTCTGCACCAAAGGTGTCAGAAGGATGTGCTGGAGCCAGATGGGACCCCTGGGATCAGGACCCCTGGGATGGGGGGGCCGAAGGCGGCCTGACAGCTGGCGGTGATTTCACCTGCGGGGAATCCACTCTCTCTACTGTAATGGAAACCCCAGACGTCCCTCAGCTCAGGATCAGGTTTCCTAACGGTGGGGAGGTGGGCGGCCAAAAAAAATGCATTGTGGGAAAGTTTACGGAAAGTCAGCTGCGAGGAGTGGTGGTGGGGGTCGGGGAGGTGGGAAGGGGGGGACAGCTGGACACCAGCAGCAGCAGCCAGAGAGGAGAGTCCAGTTGGACAGACGGTGATGCTGAGACCTCTAGTGGTCGGTGGAGGAACTGCAGCCTCTAGTGGTCGGTAGAGGAACTGCGCAGTGGTCTAGTGCTTAGTGGTCGGTAGAGGAACTGCAGCCTCTAGTGGTCGGTAGAGGAACTGCAGCCTCTAGTGGTCGGTAGAGAACTGCAGCCTCTAGTGGTCGTAGAGGAACTGCAGCCTCTAGTGGTCGGTAGAGGAACTGCAGCCTCTAGTGGTCAGTAGAGGAACTGCAGCCTCTAGTGGTCGGTAGAGGAACTGCAGCCTCTAGTGGTCGGTAGAGGAACTGCAGCCTCTAGTGGTCAGTAGAGGAACTGCAGCCTGTAGTGGTCGTAAGGAACTTCCTCTAGTGGTCGTAGAGGAACTGCATCCTCTAGTGGTCGGTAGAGGAACTGCGCAGTCTCGAGTGGTCAGAGGAACCAGCAGCCTCTAGTGGTCAGTAGAGGAACTGCAGCCTCTAGCGGTCGGTAGAGGAACTGCAGTCTCTAGTGGTCAGTAGAGGAACTGCAGCTCTAGTGGTCGGTAGAGGAACTGCAGCCTCTAGTGGTCGGTAGAGGAACTGCAGCCTCTAGTGGTCGGTAGAGGAACCGCAAGTCTCTAGTGGGTAGAGGAACCAAAGTCTCTAGTGGTCAGTAGAGGAACTGCAGCCTCTAGTGGTCGGTAGAAGAACTGCAGCCTCTAGTGGTCGGTAGAGGAACTGCAGCCTCTAGTGGTCAGTAGAGGAACCGCAGTCTCTAGTGGTCGGTAGAGGAACCACAGCCTCTAGTGGTCGGTAGAAGAACTGCAGCCTCTAGTGGTCGGTAGAGGAACTGCATCCTCTAGTGGTCGGTAGAGGAACTGCAGTCTCTAGTGGTCGGTAGAGGAACTGCAGCCTCTAGTGGTCAGTAGAGGAACCGCAGTCTCTAGTGGTCAGTAGAGGAACCGCAGCCTGTAGTGGTCGGTAGAGGAACTGCATCCTCTAGTGGTCGGTAGAGGAACTGCAGTCTCGAGTGGTCAGTAGAGGAACTGCAGCCTCTAGTGGTCAGTAGAGGAACTGCAGCCTCTAGTGGTCGGTAGAGGAACTGCAGTCTCTAGTGGTCGGTAGAGGAACTGCAGCCTCTAGTGGTCAGTAGAGGAACCGCAGCCTGTAGTGGTCGGTAGAGGAACTGCATCCTCTAGTGGTCGGTAGAGGAACTGCAGTCTCTAGTGGTCAGTAGAGGAACCGCAGTCTCTAGTGGTCAGTAGAGGAACCGCAGCCTGTAGTGGTCGGTAGAGGAACTGCATCCTCTAGTGGTCGGTAGAGGAACCGCAGTCTCGAGTGGTCGGTAGAGGAACCGCAGCCTCTAGTGGTCAGTAGAGGAACTGCAGCCTCTAGCGGTCGGTAGAGGAACTGCAGTCTCTAGCGGTCGGTAGAGGAACTGCAGTCTCTAGCGGTCCGTTCACAACAACTTAATCTCCTGTGAACACGGATTCTTGCGTTACACGAGATACGTGAACTTTCTCGTGATTCGTCGTCTCTATCTGGTCCTGATTGGCATCGCTACGTTAGGTGGCTTTAAAAAGGACCTCAAACGTCATAAATTAGGAAACTTCTGGGTTGTCAGCGGCGGTTATTGACACGTAGCTGGTTATCGGAGGATCTCGTTGGGTTACCTAACCCATCAGGGCAGACTCTGTCCTATTGTAGCTTTCTGCCTGCAGTAAACTGGTATTTTTTTGCTCTCAGATAAGGAAACCAGCCTCCTAAAATCACATCCAACAGTCAAACTCTCACAAAATCTGAAATTCCTTGTTCATCTTCATTTTTTAAAACCGACATCCAAAAACAAAATCGGTCATAAATCTCCCCTCTAGTGGAGGCCAGTAACTCCTACTTGGATAATTTGGAGGACTGAGACGTTTACGCAGCGTAAACATTTCCTCTGCAGCTCTGTGGATTCTCAGACACGACCTCCAGCTGTCTTCTCTCTGGTTCCCAGGACCGGGACATCCGTCTGGATTCAGACGTGACCATATTCCACCGTGTCAAAGCCCATTTTTCAAACAGGAGCACTGTTTGGAAAATGGGGGACGTCCCATAATTCAAATGTTTATGGGTCCATCTCCAGCAGCAGGGGTTTCCTGGATGACTCCATCAGTGTGTGTCATGGATGGAGCAGTTCTGGTCCTTCATTCTTCACCACGTTGCACCTGATCATGTGACGACTCCTCCACCTGTACACCAGGTGGTGGTGTTGGTTGTTTTTGGTTTCTTCTGTTACAGGTGGAGAGTGTTCAGCCCGAGGAGACTCACCTGGGCTCAGTGGTTCTTCTCCCATTAAGAAAGCCATTTCCAGACTGTTGCAGGAGGGCAGCTCTGGGGAGCTGATCCTTGTCACCACGCTGTGATTACTGCTGGCGTCTGAGGCTCTGCTGATGGGCTGTGGGTCCAGTTGGCCAGACTATGGCTGGCAGAGCGTTTGTCTGCCGACTGTCTTGTGCTGCCTCCCTCACCCTTGTCATGGCCTTTGAGCCAGGTTGTGATAATTGGGGGCTCGTCCGGGATCATCCACGGTTTTATGCATTTGCTGAACACCTCCCCGTCGCCTCCAACCAGGAGAAGACCTTGAGCCAGATCGAGGACCTGCTGGGGAGGTCTGGCTGGACTGGGAACCCTGGCTCTCCCAGAGGAGCTGGAGGAGGAGGCTGGGGAGATGGAGGTCTGGACCTCTGTGTTTAGGCTCCTGTTCCTGGATGAGTCCGGACATGGGGCAGTTAAACACGTCTCCCATTACCAAGAACCTTCCGATGGTTCTCTAACCTCGTGCTCTGGTGGATGTAGAGACCCCCCCCCCAAAAAAAACATGAACAACTACTGCTGAATAAACATTTTAATTTATGGACTTGCCTTTCTTTTTTTTTCATAAATAAGCTTGAACCAATAAATCAACATTAAATGAACAGTCTTGAACATGAAGCTGCAGAAGAACTGGAACCAGGATGTATGTGGGCAGGTGTCGGGGTCTCAGGCCGTGGGCAGGTGTCGGGGTCTCAGGCCGTGGGCAGGTGTCGGGGTCTCAGGCCGTGGGCAGGTGTCGAGGGTCTCAGGCCTCGGCCAGGTGTCGGGGTCTCAGGTTGGGGCAGGTGTCAGGGGTCTCAGGCCGTGGGCAGGTGTCGGGGTCTCAGGCCTCGGCCAGGTGTCGGGGTCTCAGGCCTCGGCCAGGTGTCGGGGGTCTCAGGCCTCGGCCAGGTGTCCGGGGTCTCAGGCCGTGGCCAGGTGTCGGGGGTCTCAGGCCTCGGCCAGGTGTCGGGGGTCTCAGGCCTCGGCCAGGTGTCGGGGGTCTCAGGCCGTGGGCAGGTGTCGGGGTCTCAGGCCTCGGCCAGGCAGCTCATGACCTTCATCATCAGCTCCTCCTTCCTCTGTTTGGCGGGAACAGGAACTCCTCTCTGTCTCAGCCAGACCAGCAGAGTGGCAGAGTTCAACTGGGACAACTGGAGGACAAGGAAGGAAGGATGGACAAGGTCACATCTCACCGCTCAACTGGGCATTTGGTAGGGGTGAGTATCAGCAAGGACCTCGCAATACGATATGTACCATGATACTTGGGTCACGATACGATATTATCACGATATATCGCGATATTCTACCCAGTTAATATCAAAATTAAAAGTAGAGATGAAAAATCCAGTTGCTGTATATGTTCATCAGATGATATTGATCATTCAGAGGACAAATTGAGTCAAAACTATTTGCTTCAAAACAACCTATTTATTGTTTATTATTCGTGTTTTTGATGCTTTCAGTTCAATTAATTCAAACAAAGTCATTGGAACACTCACAAGATGTCACCAAAATCAGTTTGTCCCTTTAAAAGCTTTCAGAAAATTATGTAAATGTATTGTAAGATGAGTATCGATATATATCGTATCGTGAGCCGAATATCGTGTATCGTATCGTAAGATTAGTGTATCGCTACAGCCCTAGCATGAACAGGGCTGAAAAAAGACTCTGAAAACTTCCGTCCTAACTGTCCTAGCTGTTGTAGCCGTCGTAGCTGTCCTAACTGTCCTAGCCGTCCTAGCTGTCCTAGCTGTCCTAGCTGTCGTCCTAGCTGTCCTAGCCCTAGCTCCTAGCTGTCCTAGCTGTCCTAGCTGTCCTAGCTGTCCTAGCTGTGTCCCTAGCTGTCCTAGCTAGCTGTCCTAGCTGTCCTAGCTGTCCTAGCTGTCCTAGCTCCTAGCTGTCCTAGCTGTCCTAGCCGTCCTAGCTGTCCTAGCTCCTAGCTGTCCTAGCTGTCCTAGCCGTGTCCTAGCTGTCCTAGCTGTCCTAGCTCCTAGCTGTCCTAGCTAGCTCCTAGTAGCTGTCCTAGCTGTCGTAGCTGTCCTAGCTGTCCTAGCTCCTAGTCCTAGCTGTCGTCCTGTCCTAGCTGTCCTAGCTGTCAGCTGTCCTAGCTGTCCTAGCTGTCCTAGCTGTAGCTGTCCTAGCTGTCGTAGCTGTCCTAGCTGTCCTAGCTGTCCTAGCTGTCGTAGCTGTCCTAGCTGTCCTAGCTGTCGTAGCTGTCCTAGCTGTCGTAGCTATCCTAGCTGTCTTAGCTGTCGTAGCTGTCCCAACTGTCCCAACTGTCCTAGCCGTCCTAGCTGTCTGCAACGCAGCGGCGGAGCCCCGACCTGACTGTTGGAGCAGTAAAACTGATTCATGTTGTTATGAGCTGCTCCCCCAGAGCCGCCACCTCCTCCTGCCTCTGACATCCATCACGTTAACGGTCCTCAGCGCCTCTGGGAGGATGTTTGTGAGTAAAGTCATCACGCTAACACGCTTTAATGCACCGCTGACAGGATGGAGATGAACCAGAAACACAGAGCGGAGCTCTGAACGTTTCCATTCACAGGTGGACTCCAGGTGGCGCTCCAGTTGGAGTTGACCGACAGCGTCGTTTTCCGTCGCTCTCACAGGCCCATTTTAAAAGCGCACGAACGCCAAATGAAATATAAAACCAGAAACGTCCCGTTTGAGCACAAGAAGGTTCCCTGTAGGTCCTCACCTGGTTGCTTCTGGCCATTTCCTCCACGTCCACGTCACCCAGTTCAGATCTGGATTTCCCAGACTTCAGCTTGAAGCCGACTCTCTGAGGCAGCACAGAAACACAAGACGAGGCGTTAACGGGATTAAAAACCGCCCAGATCAGACCAACTCACGTGTGTCAAACACGAGGCCCGTGGGCCAGATGTGGCCCGCCACGTCATTTTATGTGGCCCTCGAGAGCGTTTAAATTTTAAACCAATATTTTAAGACTTAAAATAAGCTTACACCGCTTTAAAGCGCATATTGACAATAAACTACATCTCCCATCATGCATTTCGTCGTTACCCACAACGATAACGGTAGCTATGAGCAAGATGATTTATCAGAACTGATGGACTTGAGAAAAACCTTTACAGACTAACCCCAACATGTCCAAGAAAAGTGTCTTTAGTGTTATAAGGCGGTTTCAGTCGTGAAAGAGTTTAATCTACGTTGACATTTTGACAGCAAACATGGAGCTAAGTATGCTAAAGTTAGCCTGCAAGAAAAACAAAGAACTGTTTCCGCTTCTGAAACCAAGGTAATGGATACTCTTACAACCACAAACCCTGAGTTTAATATAATAATGAGTTAAATATTTGTAACTTGAATACATAATAAACACATAAACCATTATTTATTTAGAGCTAAGTATGCTAAAGTTAGCCTGCAAGAAAAACAAAGAACTGTTTCCGCTTCCGAAATCAAGGTAATGGATACTCTTACAACCACAAACCCTGAGTTTAATATAATAATGACTTAAATATTTGAAACTTGAATACGTGATAAATACAGAAACCATTATTTATTTAGAGCTAAGTATGCTAAAGTTAGCCTGCAAGAAAAACAAAGAACTGTTTCCGCTTCTGAAATCAAGGTAATGGATACTCTTACAACCACAAACCCTGAGTTTAACATAATAATAAGTTAAATATTTGAAACTTGAATACATAATAAACACATAAACCATTATTTATTTAGAGCTAAGTATGCTAAAGTTAGCCTGCAAGAAAAACAAAGAACTGTTTCCGCTTCTGAAATCAAGGTAATGGATACTCTTACAACCACAAACCCTGAGTTTAATATAATAATGAGTAAAATATTTGAAACTTGAATCCGTGATAAATACAGAAACCATCATTTAACAATATAATGAGGTGTAGTTTAATATATTTTGTTCCATTCATGCCGCCAGTCTGGCCCTTGGAGGGCCACCGTGATGCCGATGTGGCCCCTGGACCAGCTGGACCAGCTGGACTCACCTTCCTGCTGCTGGAGGACGGGTCCTTCAGGTTGGGTCCAGGTTGACCCGGTCCAGACGTCTCCTGAGTCTCAGTAGCAGCGCCCCCCCCGGGGCCGGACCTCCTGCTGGTCTTCAGGCTGGACTTGGGTTTGGGGGTGATGGTGGCCCGTTGGAGCCTGGACGCAGGACTGAGGCTGGAGACGAAGGTCACGCTGGGGAGCTGAGGAGCTCTGCTGCTGCTGCTGCTGGGTTTGGGCCGTCGGCTGAAGCGAGGGACGATTCGCGCTGGGGGAGGAAGAGGAGGAGGAGGAGGGAGGGATGCAGCTGCCAATGAACTGAAGGGAGGAGTGGGAGTCTTCCTCCTAAAGGTAGGTAAAGTCACCCTCTCCTTCTCCTCCCGTCCTCCTCTCAGCTGCTCCTTCTGTTTCTGGAGCCTCAGCAGGGCGGCGTTGACGTGGCGAGACGGGTTCTTGTTCCTGAAGATAGGAAGCAGTTGAGGTGGAGGGGCCACCTGGGTTAGAGACGGTGGAGGTGGAGGTGGGAGGACTGAGGAGCTAAAGGAGGAGGTGAAGGATGAAGCTGGCTGGAAGACTGGCAGAGAGGAGGAGGAGAAGGAGGGATCTAAGTGGTAGCCTGATGAAGAGCTGGAGAAGAAAAACGAAGACGAGCAGCCTCCGTCTCCTGCCTGACGTTGAGCCAGCGGTCTCCTGAGTCCACCTCCGTCCTCCGGGGGCTCCTGGGGTCCGTCCCGCCGGTTCAGGGGGGTCCACGCCGCCAGCTGCAGCCCACAGAGGGGCCTGACGGGCTGGAGAGGAGGAGCAGTGAGGACGGGCCTGATGGAGATGGAGGTGGAGATGGAGGTGGTCAGATTGATCTGCTCGCCGGTCGCCGCCTGAGGAAGGAGAGGAGGAACACAACGAGCCTTTACACTGGTCCTTCGCTAATTCGTGCTTTAAGTTCAGCGGTTTTAGTTATTCGCGGATTTTTCAGAAATATATAATATAATAAAAATTAAGAAAAAAAATCGCAGAAACATCACAGGATGTTGTGCGCGTTCTCTGCAGTGAAAAATGTTTGGTGAAGACCGGCCTGGCCCCTTTAAGAAGGTGGCCTTATGGGTAATTGAGTGGCCTTATGGGTAATGTAGTGTGTGTGTCGTGGGACGGCAGAAGGAAACAGGGTTAGATGAAAAGTGGAGTGAGCATCAACAGCAGCCCAGCGTGTATAGATTTACATTCTCCATGCAGGGAAAACCAGACTTTTTCTTTTGTTGTTGTTAGCGTGTTAGCCGCTAATTACAAGCCAAGAATAGCCCAATACCAGCGGTTTCTTTACTACGGTTCAGAGACCAGAGGCTGTGAAGGAAACAGAAACACCACAGTTGAGCCTTTGTCTTGTTTCGCTACTTTTTTGGGGTTTTTAAACATATTTTAAATACATTATTGAGGCTCGGGGGGCTCCGGCTCCAGTTCGTGGATTTTGATTTTCGCAGGGGGGCAGCGCCGCTCCCCATTAACCGCCAAAAATAAGGGATCACTGTATTAGTGTTTTTGAAACAAATCGAAAAAAATTGATATTAGGATCGATATAAAAAAGATCGATATTATTAGGGTTTTTGCACATTTAAGTAACCATTACAACATACTGACAGCATTGTAACCGCTGTTATTGAGAAGGAAAAAAATCGATATTATATTGGGCGGCCGAAAATCACGATATATTGCGATATTCTACCCAGTTAATATCAAAATTAAAAAGTAGAGATGAAAAATCAAGTTGCTGTATATGTTCATCAGATGATATTGATCATTCAGAGGACAAATTGAGTCAAAACTATTTGCTTCAAAACAACCTATTTATTGTTTATTATTAGTGTTTTTGAAAAAATCGAAAAAAAAATCGATATTAGGATCGATATATAAAATTATATTATTAGTGTTTTTGCACATTTAGGTAACCATTATAACATACTGACAGCATTGTAACCGCTGTAAGTGAGAAGAAAAAAAATCGATATTAGGAGCTGAAAAATCAATATTATATTGGGCGGCCGAAAATCGCGATATATTGCGATATTCTACCCAGTTAATATCAAAATTAAAAGTAGAGATAAAAAATTCAAGTTGCTGTATATGTTCATCAGATGATATTGATCATTCAGAGGATAAATTGAGTCAAAACTATTTGCTTCAAAACAACCTATTTATTGTTTATTATTAGTGTTTTTGAAAAAAAATCGCAAAAAAATCGATACTAGGATCGATATAAAATCAATATTATTGCAGTTTTTGCACATTTAAGTAACCATTACAACATACTGACAGCATTGTAACCACTGTAAGTGAGAAGAAAAAAAAAAATCGATATTAGGAGCTGAAAAATTGATATTATATTGGGTGGCCGAAAATCGTGATATATTGCGATATTCTACCCAGTTAATATCAAAATCAAAAGTAGAGATGAAAAATCCCAGTTGTGTATATGTTCATCAAGATGATATTGATCATTCAGAGGACAAATTGAGTCAAAACTATTTGCTTCAAAACAACCTATTTTATTGTTTATTATTAGTGTTTTTTGTTAAAAAATTGAAAAAAAATTGATATTAGGATCGATATAAAATCAATATTATTAGGGTTTTTGCACATTTAAGTAACCATTACAACATACTGACAGCATTGTAACCGCTGTAAGTGAGAAGAAAAAAAAATCGATATTAGGAGCTGAAAAATCGATATTATATTGGGCGGCCGAAAATCGCGATATATTGCGATATTCTACCCAGTTAATATCAAAATCAAAAGTAGAGATGAAAAATCCCATTGTTGTATATGTTCATAAGATGATATTGATCATTCAGAGGACAAACTTGAGTCAAAACTATTTGCTTCAAAACAACCTATTTATTGTTTATTATTAGTGTTTTTGAAAAAAAAATCGCAAAAAATCGATACTTAGGATCGATATAAAGTCAATATTATTGCAGTTTTTGCACATTTAAGTAACCATTACAACATACTGACAGCATTGTAACCGCTGTAAGTGAGAAGAAAAAAAAATCGATATTAGGAGCTGAAAAATCGATATTATATTGGGTGGCCGAAAATCGCGATATATTGCGATATTCTACCCAGTTAATATCAAAATTAAAAGTAGAGATGAAAAATCCCATTGTTGTATATGTTCATCAGATGATATTGATCATTCAGAGGACAAACTGAGTCAAAACTATTTGCTTCAAAATAACCTATTTATTGTTTATTATTAGTGTTTTTGAAAAAAATCGAAAAAATCGATATTAGGATCGATATAAAAATCAATATTATTGCGTTTTTGCACATTTAAGTAACCATTACAACATACTGACAGCATTGTAACCGCTGTAAGTGAGAAGAAAAAAATCGATATCAGGAGCTGAAAAAATGATATTATATTGGGTCGCCGAAAATCGCGATATATTGCGATATATCTACCCAGTTAATATCTAAATTAAAAGTAGAGATGAAAAAATCAAGTTGCTGTATATGTTCATCAGATGATGTTGATCATTCAGAGGACAAATTGAGTCAAAACTATTTGCTTCAAAACAACCTATTTATTGTTTATTATGTGTTTTTGAAAAAAATCGGAAAAAAAAAAAATCGATATTAGGATCGATATATAAAATTACTGTAAGTGAGAAGAAAAAAATCGATATTAGGAGCTGAAAAATCGATATTATATTAGGCGATCGAAAATCGCGATATATCGTCAAATCGATTTTTTTCACACCCCTAAATGTGAGTGGATCCAGGTCAGAGGCACCACCACCCTGGCTCCAGACCTGGTCTTCTGGCCCCACTGGTGCCAGCAGTCCACGACATCAGCTGACGCACACCTGGAAGGATGCGGTATCCCCTGAAGGAGGGCTACCTGAAGGTGTACCACAGGGCGACGTACCGGGGTGTGAGCATGTTTACGGCCACGAAGCCACCAACCAGGTGGATTCTGGGACGTTTCTCTAAGCGTCTCCCCAGCTTCCCCCTGAGCGGTGAATTCAGCAGAAACGCTCAGCTTTGAAGATGGAAATTAACTCCTTTTCCAGCTTTTATGGAGGGAAACGAGCTCTGGCGAACAGCATAAATATTTCAGCTTCGCTCTGCCGGCGCTGAATTCATCTCCGAGGGTGTTTCAGGGTTGAGAGTTTCCTCACATGCAGCTCTCTGGATGAGGAATGGCTTTAATTCCAGCATCTTCACCGCACCGTTGGAGGGAACAATCCGGGTTTCACCTGCAGACGTCGGTGAAAGTTTAGAGCAGTTATGGGAGCGGATGAACACGTTTATTAAAACCGTTAAAGGGAGAAAAAGACGAGCTTTCCAGGAGCTCCGTCAGAGCGAAAGGTCTTTAACGATGGCTCGAAGGAAAAGGAAGCGTTGCTCAAGGGTTCCTGACACGATGATAAACAGCCTGGTTTTTTATTTTAGTTTTTTTTAAATCTCATTGAAGATGACGGATGACGGAGGGAGTTAGTGGTCGTCTTTGGAAAAGCATCGCGCACATATTTCTGTAACCAGAATGACCTCTGATTGGCCACAAACCAGTGACATGAACATCAATTTAGAAGTAGCAGAGGGAGGAGCTCCGCCCCTCTGAGGCCGGAGCCCCGCCCCTCTGAGGCCGGAGCCTCGCCCCTCTGAGGCCGTAAAACTGTCCGGAGCGTTTTACAGGATGGAAACACTCCAGTGACACTCCTGACTGAAGAAGAACCACTGAGCTTCACAGAGCTGCATCTGGACAAACCAGAACCAGAACCAGAGACCAGGACCAGAGACTAGGGCCCAGAACTAGGACCAGGGACCAGGGACCAAGACCAGGACCAGGACCAGGACCAGAGACTAGAGACTAGAGACTAGAGACCAGGGACCAGGGACCAGAGACTAGAGACTAGGACCAGGACCAGGACCAGGACCAGAGACTGGAGACCAGGACCAGAGACTAGAGACTAGGACCAGAGACCAGGACCAGGACCAGGACCAGAGACTAGAGACTAGGACCAGAGACCAGGACCAGGACCAGGACCAGAGACTAGAGACTAGAGACTAGAGACTAGAGACTAGAGACCAGGACCAGGACCAGGACCAGGACCAGAGACTAGAGACTAGGACCAGGACCAGGACCAGGACCAGAGACTGGAGACCAGGACCAGAGACTAGAGACTAGGACCAGAGACCAGGACCAGGACCAGGACCAGGACCAGAGACTAGACCAGAGACTAGGACCAGAGACCAGGACCAGGACCAGGACCAGAGACTAGAGACTAGAGACTAGAGACCAGGACCAGGACCAGGACCAGACCAGAGACTAGAGACCAGAGACCAGACCAGACCAGGACCAGAGACCTAGGGACCAGACCAGGACCAGGACCAGGACCAGACCAGGACCAGGACCAGGGACCAGGACCAGGACCAGAGGACCAGGGACCTAGAGACTAGGACCAGAGACCAGGACCAGGAGACCAGGACCAGAGACTAGAGACCAGGACCAGGAGACCAGGACCAGGACCAGGACCAGACCAGACCAGAGACTAGAGACTAGAGACCAGGTAGACCAGACTAGACCAGACCAGGACCAGGACCAGAGGACCAGACCAGAGACTAGAGACTAGAGACTAGGACCAGACCAGACCAGGACCAGGACCAGGACCAGGACCCAGGACCAGGACTAGGACCAGACCAGACTAGGACCAGAGACCAGGACCAGGGACCAGGACCAGAGACCAGAGACTAGACCAGACTAGAGACTAGAGACTAGAGACTAGGACCAGGACCAGGACCAGGACCAGGACCAGGACCAGGACCAGGACTAGAGACCAGGACCAGACCAGACTGGAGACCAGGACCAGGACCAGAGACCAGGACCAGGACCAGGGACCAGGACCAGACCAGAGACTAGAGACCATAGAGACTAGAGACCAGACCAGGACCAGAGACCAGGGACCAGGACCAGGACCAGACCAGAGACTAGACCAGAGACCAGACCAGACCAGAGACCAGAGACCAGGACCAGGACCAGGACCAGGACTAGAGACTAGAGACTAGAGACCAGGACCAGGACCAGGACCAGGACCAGAGACTAGAGACCAGGACCAGGACAGGACCAGACCAGGGACCAGGACCAGGGACCAGAGACTAGGAGACCAGGACCAGGACCAGGACTAGGACCAGGACCAGAGACCAGGACCAGGACCAGGGACCAGACCAGACTAGAGACTAGAGACTAGAGACTAGAGACTAGAGACTAGAGACTAGAGACTAGAGACCAGGGACCAGGGACCAGGGACCAGGGACCAGAGAGCAGAGACTAGAGACTAGAGACTAGAGACTAGAGGACTAGGAGACCAGAGACCAGAGACCAGGGACCAGGGACCAGGACCAGGACCTAGAGACTAGGACCAGAGACCAGGACCAGGACCAGGACCAGAGACTAGAGACTAGAGACTAGAGACTAGAGACTAGAGACCAGGACCAGGACCAGGACCAGGACCAGAGACTAGAGACCAGTAGAGACCAGACCAGGACCAGGACCAGGACCAGGGACCAGAGGACTAGAGACCAGTAGGGACCAGAGACCAGGACCAGGACCAGGACCAGACCAGGACCAGAGACTAGAGACTAGAGACCAGAGACTAGGACCAGGACCAGACCAGACCAGGACCAGGACCAGAGACCAGGACTAGGACCAGGACCAGGAGACTAGAGGACCAGGACCAGAGACTGGAGACCAGGACCAGGACCAGAGACCAGGACCAGGACCAGGACCAGGGACCAGAGACTAGAGACTAGAGACTAGAGACCAGGACCAGAGACCAGGACCAGGACCAGGACCAGAGACTAGAGACTAGGACCAGAGACCAGGACCAGGACCAGGACCAGAGACTAGAGACTAGAGACTAGAGACCAGGACCAGGACCAGGACCAGGACCAGAGACTAGAGACCAGGGACCAGGAGGGACCAGGACCAGACCAGGACTAGGACCAGGACCAGACCAGGACCAGAGACTAGGAGACCAGGACCAGGGACCAGAGACCAGGACCAGACCAGGACCAGGACCAGACCAGGGACCAGGACCAGAGACTAGAGACTAGAGACTAGAGAACTAGAGACTAGAGACCAGGACCAGGACCAGGGACCAGGGGGACCAGGGACCCCAGGGACCGAGGACCAGGACTAGAGACTAGGGACCAGGACTAGAGAGACCAGAGACCAGGGACCAGGGACCAGGGACCAGGGACCAGGACCAGGACCAGACCAGACCATAGAGACTAGAGACCAGAGACTAGAGACTAGGGACCAGGACCAGGGACCAGAGACCAGAGACTAGAGACCAGAGGACTAGAGACCAGAGACTAGAGACCAGGACCAGGAGACCAGGACCAGGACCAGGACCAGAGACTAGGAGACCAGGGACTAGAGACTAGAGACTAGAGACTAGAGGACCAGGGACCAGGGACCAGGGACCAGGGACCAGGGACCAGAGACCAGAGGACCAGAGGACTAGAGACTAGAGACCAGAGAGACCAGGGACCAGAGACCAGAGAGACTAGAGACCAGAGACTAGAGACTAGAGGACCAGGGACCAGGGACCAGAGACCAGAGACTAGAGGACTAGAGACCAGAGGACCAGGACCAGAGAGGACCAGGACCCAGGACCAGGACCAGACCAGACCAGGACCAGGACCAGGGACCAGGGACCATAGAGGACCAGGGAGACCAGGACACCAGGAGACTAGAGACCAGAGACTAGAGACTAGAGACTAGAGACCAGGGACCAGGGACCAGAGAGCAGAGACTAGAGACCAGAGACTAGAGACTAGGACCAGGACCAGGACCAGGACCAGGACCAGGACCAGAGACTGGAGACCAGGACCAGAGACTAGAGACTAGGACCAGGACCAGGACCAGGACCAGGACCAGAGACTAGAGACTAGGACCAGAGACCAGGACCAGGACCAGGACCAGAGACTAGAGACTAGAGACTAGAGACCAGGACCAGGACCAGGACCAGAGACTAGAGACCAGGCCCAGGATCAGGACCGAGACCAGAGACTAGAGACCAGGACCAGAGACTGGAGACCAGAACCAGGACCAGGACCAGAGACTGGAGACCAGGCCCAGGACCAGGACCAGGACCAGAGACTAGAGACCAGGACCAGAGACTGGAGACCAGGACCAGGACCAGGACCAGAGACTGGAGACCAGGGACAAGGACCAGAGACCAGGACCAGGACCAGGACCAGGGACCAGAGACCAGAGACTAGAGACTAGAGACTAGAGACTAGAGACTAGAGACTAGACAGAGACCAGGACCAGAGACCAGGACCAGGACCAGAGACTAGAGACTAGAGACAGAGACTAGAGACTAGAGACCAGGACCAGGACCAGGACCAGGACCAGGACCAGGACCAGAGACCAGAGACCAGGACCAGGACCAGAGACTAGAGACTAGAGACTAGAGACCAGGACTAGGACCAGGAACAGAGACCAGGACCAGGACCGCCTCAGACCCACTTCACAAGATCACAAGGTTTTATTTTACAGTTCAGCCCTCTGACGTGTCATCATGTGATTTTACTGTAAAATCAAGAATTTTGTGAAACAGCAACTTTTTATCTTCGGGTGCTTTCGGACCCGTTCTGTTCTGTTCCGGTTCAGGGGCTGAATCGATCCAGTTGTTTCGTTTATTGTTTGGGGCGTTTGTGTTCTCAAGGCAACCGTCAGTAGCGGTTCAAAGCTGTTAACAAATGCCGTGAACCAGCTGGTCTCTCATTGGTCAGAAATGAGCCAATGAAGGAGTCCCCCCCCCCCCCCCCCCCCCCCCCCCCCCCGAGGTTGAACCACAGTTATGAATGATTTGTGTCAGTTGCTGTGTCATTAGATTTATCTTATCTTATCTTATTTATTTGGCAGGTAACTATTCTTTTTTTCATAGATTCATTTTATTTTATTTTATTTTATTTATTTGGCAGGTAACTACTCTTTTTTCACAGATTTATTTTATTTTATTTATTTGGCAGGTAACTACTCTTTTTTCACAGATTAATTGTATCTTATTTATTTGGCAGGTAACTGCTCTTTTTATCATAGATTTATTTTATTTTATCTTATTTATTTGCCAGGTAACTGCTCACCTGCCACTGAGGTTCACTGAGGTTAGTTTTCTCCATCTTACCAGGACGTCTGATAAAAACTAAGACAGCTGTGAATCTTGGACGGCTAGTTTAAAATACAACTGCAACGTTATAATTTATGATACTTTTAAGGTACCAACAGATCTGTCCACAGAAAAGGAGAATATATTTATTCAACAGTAATAAATTATTTCCTTTTATGCCTTTACTGGTTTACTCTTCCATATAAAGAAACCAGTTACACAAGGAAACTTCATTTTATAGTTTTTCCAGAGGAATAAAGCCTCTTTCCTCTGAGCTGCAACAGCTGTTCACATCTGGACTTCTCCTTCCAGTCACGTCAGCACATTTCTTCAGTGTTTTTTGTTTTCTGTGTGTTGACGTAGTTCAGACGATCACAGCAACTGGATCAGAACCGCGTCTCTGAGGAGCTTCGTATTATATCACCTGTAAGGACGCCGCGGCGCTCAGCCTGACCGTCTGGTAACAGGGTTTCCCGGTCAGACGTGCAGGGAAGCCGCACACACTCTGCAGTCGGGCCCTGACGTCGGACAGAAAGGGCCCCAACGCCCCCTGGAGGTCGACCCGGGGCCAGCGCTGGACGGGCTGGAGACGGACGCAGCTCAGAGGGTACCTGCTCAGGAGGGAGGTTAAAGAAGCTACGACAGGAGAGAGGCTGCTAACACACCTGCTAACACACCAGCTAACAGGTGTGCTAGGAGGTTAAAGAAGCTACGACAGGAGAGAGGCTGCTAACACACCTGCTAACAGGTGTGTTAGGAGGTTAAAGAAGCTACGACAGGAAACGGGCTGCTAACACACCTGCTAACAGGTGTGTTAGGAGGTTAAAGAAGCTACGACAGGAGACAGGCTGCTGCTAACACACCTGCTAACAGGTGTGCTAGGAGGTTAAAGAGCTACACAGGACAGGCTGCTAACACACCTGCTAACAGGTGTGTTAGGAGGTTAAAGAAGCTACGACAGGAGACAGGCTGCAAACACACCTGCTAACAGGTGTGTTAGGAGGTTAAAGAAGCTACGACAGGAGACAGGCTGCTAACACACCTGCTAACAGGTGTGCTAGGAGCTTAAAGAAGCTACGACAGGAGAGAGGTTGCTAACACACCTGCTAACAGGTGGATCTATCTCTGCTGGTCTGCTGGTACACATCTGCTGGTCTAATCTGCTGGTCTACATCTGCTGGTCTACATCTGCTGGTCTACATCTGCTGGTCTATCTACATCTGCTGGTCTACATCTGCTGGTCTACATCTGCTGCTGGGTCTACATCTGCTCTACTCTGCTGGTCTACATCTGCTGGTCTATCTCTGCTGGTCTACATCTGCTGGTCTACATCTGCTGGTCTATCTCTGCTGGTCTACATCTGCTGGTCTACATCTGCTGGTCTACATCTGCTGGTCTACATCTGCTGGTCTACATCTGCTGCTGGTCTACCTCTGCTGCTGGTCTATCTCTGCTGCTGGTCTACATCTGCTGGTCTACCTGCTTGCTGGTCTTCTATCTCTGCTGGTCTACATCTGCTGGTCTACATCTGGTGCTGGTCTATCTCTGCTGGGTCTACATCTGCTGGTCTACATCTGGGTCTACTCTGCTGGTCTACCTCTGGTCTATCTCTGCTGGTCTATCTGGTCTACTCTGCTGGTCTACATCTGCTGGTCTATCTCTGCTGTCTGCTGTCTACATCTGCTGGTCTACCTCTGCTGGTCTACTCTGCTGGTCTACATCTGCTGGTCTACATCTGCTGGTCTACATCTGCTGGTCAGCTGGTCTACTCTCTGCTGCTGGTCTACATCTGCTGGTCTACATCTGCTGGTCTACATCTGCTGGTCTACATCTGCTGGTCTATCTGGTCTGCTGGTCTACTCTGCTGGTCTACATCTGCTGGTCTACATCTGCTGGTCTACATCTGCTGGTCTATCTCTGCTGGTCTACCTCTGCTGGTCTATCTCTGCTGGTCTACATCTGCTGGTCTACATCTGCTGGTCTCTACATCTGCTGGTCTATCTGCTGCTGGTCTACATCTGCTGGTCTACATCTGCTGCTGGTCTATCTCTGCTATCTGGTCTACATCTGGCTGCTGTCTACTGGGTCTACTGGTCTACATCTGCTGGTCTACATCTGCTGGTCTACATCTGGTCTGCTGGTCTCTGCTGGTCTCTCTGGTCATCTGCTGGTCTCTATCTTTGCTGGTCTACATCTGCTGGTCTATCTCTGCTGGTCTACATCTGCTGGTCTATCTGCTGGTCTGCATCTGTGGTCTACATCTGCTGTCTACATCTGTGGTCTGTCTGCTGGTCTGCTGCTATCTGCTGGTCTACATCTCTGGTCTACTCTGCTGTCTACATCTGCTGGTCTACATCTGCGGTCTATCTCTGCTGGTCTACATCTGGTCTACATCTTGCTGGTCTACATCTGCTGGTCTATCATCTGCTGGTCTCTATCTCTGCTGGTCTACATCTGCTGGTCTATCTCTGCTGGTCTACTTCTGGTCTATCTCTGCTGGTCTACATCTGCTGGTCTATCTCTGGTCTCTACCTCTGCTGGTCTACATCTGCTGGTCTACATCTGCTGGTCTACATCTGCTGGTCTACATCTACTGGTCTACATCTGCTGGAGGATGGTGACAGCCAGATCCTCTAGGTTGGTGGTGCAGTGATTTGCACACCTGTTCACCTGATTCACTGGGTTCTGATTTTATCGACGTCCCATCTTTTAATACAGCAGTGTTTCTGGATACGTGAAGAGCTTCTCCCCGACTGGTCTGAAGAAGAGATGCTGCTGCAGTACACCACCTCCTGCTCTGGGAGCTCTGGGAGCCTGTAGCCGTACTGGAAAACACAGACGCACACTCAGACCTTCATGTATAACTGGGGGTGTGGTCTTTTGATTGGCGGCAGACGCGGCCAATCGTTTCAGCTGATCAAACACCCTCGATTTAAAGACGTTTATAAGATAAATTTACTGCAACATTTATTTTACAATAATGTATTTACATTTTTATCATATAACCCAAATGTTTTCCTGTAAAGTCACAAAACTGCAAAGTTTTAACTGGATATTTTAACTCTTTGTAGCAAAATATCCACTTCTGGATACTTTTTCACATAAAATCCCGACTTTGTTGTGAATTTAGCGTAATCACAACTTCTTGAAGCGTCTCAACTTTTTGTTGATAAAAGCAATTTTTTTCTCTCCAGATCTCAAATTCAGCAAAAACTGGGACAAAAATGTGAATTTAGTATAAATTTATGTCCGGTAATCAACATTTAGCGTACCAGGCGGTTCCAGTGGTTCTGCAGGTCCCCGTAGGTCCTGAAGGGTCCGTCTCTGGGCAGCTGCCGGCTGACGGAGATGATCTGACCTTTCTTCATGCTGGAGACACAAACAGACACAAACAGAGAACGTGAGACATGAATGTCTCACTGACGTGCAGCGAGTCGGTTCTGCTGAAGGACGAAGCTCCAGTCTGTCTGAGAATGAAGCTGCAGCTCCACCTGCTGGTCACCGCTGGTAGAACCAGCAGCACCGACACCAGCCAGAACCTCTGACCAGCCTGAACCTGGAGCTGGAGCTGGTGCTGGACTGGACTAGTGGTGGACTGGTGGTGGACTGGTGGTGGACTAGTGGTGGACTAGTGGTGGACTGATGGTGGACTAGTGGTGGACTGGTGGAATCTGGACTAGTGGTGGACTAGTGGTGGTGTGTGGACTAGGTGGTGGTGGTGGACTAGTGGTGGGTGGACTAGTAGTGGACTGGGTGACTAGTGTGGTGGTGGACTAGTGTGGTGGACTAGTGGTGGACTGGGGTGGTGGACTAGTGGGTGGACTAGTAGTGGACTAGTGGTGGACTGGTTGGACTAGTGGTGGACTAGTGGTGGACTAGTGGTGGACTGGTGCTGTGGTGGAACTAGTAGTGGACTGGTGGTGGACTGGGGGACTGGTGGTGGACTAGGTGTGGACTGGACTGGTGGTGGACTGGTGGTGGACTAGTGGACTGGTGGTGGAGTGGTGGAGTGGACTGGTGGTGGACTGGTGGTGGGACTGTGTGGACTAGTGGTGGACTAGTGGTGGTGGACTACTGTGCTGGACTAGTGGTGGACTAGTGGTGGACTAGTGGTGGACTGGTGCTGGACTAGTGGTGGACTAGTGGTGAACTAGTGGTGGACTAGTGGTGGACTGGTAGTGGACTAGTGGTGGGACTGGTGGACTAGTGGTGGACTAGGTGGACTGTGGACTAGTGGTGGACTAGTGGGGGAACTAGTGGTGGTGGTGGACTGGTGGGGACTAGTGGTGGACTGGTGGACTGTGGTGGACTACTAGTGGTGGACTAGTGGTGGACTGGGTGGTGTGGTGACTAGTGGTGACTAGTGGTGGACTGGGGTGGACTGTGGTGGACTAGTGCTGAACTAGTGGTGGACTAGTGGTGAACTAGTGGTGGACTAGTGGTGGACTAGTGGTGGACTGGAGTGGTGGACTAGTGGTGAACTAGTGGTGGACTGGTGGTGGACTAGTGGTGGACTAGTGGTGGACTGGTGGTGGACTAGTGGTGGACTGGTGGTGGACTGGTGCTGGACTGGTGCTGGACTGGTGCTGGACTAGTGGTGGACTAGTGGTGGACTGGTAGTGGACTAGTGCTGAACTAGTGGTGGACTAGTGGTGAACTAGTGGTGGACTAGTGGTGAACTAGTGGTGGACTAGTGGTGAACTAGTGTCCAATTTATCTTAACAATAAAAAGTTGGGATTTTTTTGTGTGCAGAATTTGCTAAATGTTAGATTTTTCCAAATATTTTGGTTTTATGAACAAAAAAAAAAAAATCTGATTTGATGTCAAAAAGTCATGATGTTGTGCAACTTGAGATTTTATGACAAAAATAGTTATAATTTTATGTGAAAAAGTTGCTATTTTGCCAAATACATACAAATACAGGCGGGAGGAGCAAAAAGCTGGTACAACAGCAAGTTTGGCACCGGTACCAGAACTGCTGGTACCAGAACTGCTGGTACCAGAACTGCTGGTACCAGAACGGGTGGGAGCCAGAGAACATCTCATCATCTCAACAAAGATCACCTGAGAGAGGAACAATAAATCTGCATCTGAATCGTCCCTCTAACAGAGGAACATTTCCTGGTGTGTCATCTGCTTGGTGTCCAGCAGGTGGAGCCGTCCTACCTGGGCAGGACGTGACACCAGATGGGTCCACCGGTGGAGGAGGGGTCCAGGACGCAGTCTGGGTCGCTGCAGAACCTCCGGAGCACTAACGGGGGCAGCCCAAAGTCCTGCAGCTGAGACAAACGGACAGGCTCCGGTCCAGCACCAGTCCGGTCTCATTCAGGTTCTGGTTCTGGTTCTGTCTGTGAATCTGTCATCTTTACCGTCACCGGAGGAAGCCGGACGGCGCCGGCTTCGACGCTGATGCACAGCTGACCCTCGGTGGTGCTGAGCTCCATGGCTGATTCACACAGACGTCACAGTTAACCAGAAAGCTTTAACCTGCATTTAAATATCCTGAAACAGTGGAACTCACTGACGGCGTCCATCTTCCCTCGGTCAGTCAGGAAGTCTCTACCTGACAACAAAGAAACTTCAGTCACATCACCGTCAGGAACGCCTCTAAACCTTTTCATTTAGCGTTAAAAACATCTTAAAGGGATCTGATCTTCGTGGGTCTCACTATCAGACAAATACAACCTCAGACCTTCTCACTGTGCCTCTGATAATGTAGCTAAAATTAAAATAAAATAATGTGGAACACTAAATACTCCCATTAGTGCTGGGCAATATGACGATACATATCGTGGGGACAATATAAAAGTGTATATCGTGCCATTTCTCTTCTATCGTTTCTAACCTAATTTTATCAATTATTACAGCAAATATGTAATTAAATAACCTGCAACGATAAATTTGATAGAATCATATCTACTTCTACAAAGTAGCCTTTTATGTTTGCACTTTTATTCATGGTTAATGCCTTAAACAGAGTTCTCTTCAACCCTGATGTTTACTTTAGACACTTTATATTGGTTTGCAAACTTTGCACTACAAGGGTTACAGATTTCAGAAAGTTGAAAAATAATTTGTGTTTATTTTTTATAACTGAACTTCAGTGCAAAAATGTGTTTTTCCTCTCAGAAACTGTTGTGCACTTTAAAAAAAATGTGAAAGCTACTGTACCTCTGTACCTACCTGTTTTTGCTGCACTAAAATGTATGTTTGTGACAGTTCAGCTAAATGTCCTTTCAAAATAAAGTTGAAAAGTAAGCAATGACATTTTTGTCAAACTTTTCAGAGAATAACTGAAAACATATTTTATTATGGTATATCGTGATATATATCGTTATCGTGATATAAAATAGTCCACATCGTGATATATGATTTTTTTCCATATCGCCCAGCACTAACTCCGATTATTAAATAGTTTGTATGTAATCTAGTAGATCAGCTTGACCACTGAAACCAGCTCATTAAAAAAACCCTCATTAAATAGATCTGATCACCGTCTGGTTCACAGCTATTTCCTCCGGTACAGAACGTACCGGAGCAATCGCTAACGCTCAGCTAGCGGTGAGTTTGAAGACACATTATGCAAAAACTAATATTTTACAACAAACAGTGGCAATAATAGGTTAGTAAGCTGTGATTTGCAGTCGTGATTTTACGACAAAAATTCATGAGTTTATAACAAAAAACTGCAATTTTACAACAAAAAGTTGAATATTTTTGTCATTATGTTGCAATTTTGTAAACTTGGTGATTGTTTAAGTCATTATATTGTCAAATTTAAGATTTTATTACCAAAATAAGCTTTTTATGAGAAAAAAAGTCGCGAAATTTCAAATTTCACGATTTTACAACAAAATTACACGAAAATCAGAATTTTACAAAATAAAGCCGTTATTTCACGTCAGAAAGTTGAAAGTTGATATTTTACTACAAATAGTTACAATGTTAAGTTGAAAAGTTGTAATTTTGGGAAATTTGTGATTTTACCACAAAATGTCTTCACAGGACGTAAAAGTTATACAAAGTTTCACGACAATGAGCTTTTTACAACAAAACATGATGTTACGAAATTCACAATTTTTTTTTAATTATAATAAAATAGTTATTATTTATATAGTTTATAATAATGTAATTAATAGTATTTGAATATAATCATTTAATATAATATATTATAACGCAGAAAGATCGATTATTGTAATGAAAACTAAAATAAGATTTTTTTGAGATTTTTTTTGTTAGAGAAACAATTTTGATTTACATTTTGACCTGAAATGAAGTGATTTATTTGGTGAATGAAGTCATGACCGTTCGTTAAAGCGACTAATTTAAATGCAGACTGCCAGAACAACGTCAGTATTTACACAAACATTCTCTTTATCGTCTCTTTAAAGGTGATCAGGACCGTAAACCTCAGCAGCCTCAGTTCTACAGACTGAAACCCAAACGTACGGTTCTGCACATGTGCAAAGGTTTCCTCCCGCCCACACACGTTTATCTATCACGGTCCAAGGTGAAGGCTGGTTGCAACACTCAGCCTTGGTCCTGATAAAGTTTCCTGCCTGCAGCAGGAATGACTCAGCAGAAATAAACACCGTTATCCCAACAGTTACGGACCGACGGCTAACACTCGTAGCGTCCGGTGAAGTTCTGTCCTGAACCCGTTTTACTCCCTCAGAACCTCGTCGGTCCTGTGGGAGACTCGGCTTTGACGTCAGGACTGAACTCTGGTGACCTTCTGGACTTTGATAGAGAACGAGGTTACGTTGATGCACTGACGCCATCTGAGAACAAATGGTTCTGATCACCGACACCACATGTGTCAAACACGAGGCCCGCGGGCCAAACGTGGCCCGTCACGTCATTTTATGTGGCCCTCGAGAGCTTGGACATTATTGGCTTAAATTCTAAACCGATATTTTAAGACTTAAAATAAGCTTACGCCGCTTTAAAGCACACATTGACAATAAACTACATCTCCCATCATGCATTTCGTTGTTACCCACAATGATAACGGTAGCTATGTGTAAAACGACTTAAGAAAATCCTTTACAAACGAACTCCAACATGTCCAAGAAAAGTGTCTTTTGTGTTATGGGGCGGATGTCAGTCGTAAAAGAGTTTAATCCACGTCGCCATTTTGACAGCAAACGCGGAGCTAAGTATGCTAAATTTAGCCTGCAAGAAAAACAAAGAACCGCTTCTGAAACCAAGGTAATGGATACTCTCAGTGATGTTTACCACAAGTTTAATATAGTAATGACTTAAATATTTGAAACTTGAACACATAATAAACACAGAAACCGTTATTTAACATTAAGGTGTAGTTTAATTTATTTTGATTTATATTGCATTTTGTTACATTTATGCCGTCAATCTGGCCCTTAGAGGGAAACCATGACGCTGATGTGGCCCTCAGTGGAAATGAGTCTGACCTACACCATCGTATCTGGCTTCATTTATGTTAAATAAATAACACGTAAATATGATTTTACCCATGAAGCATAGCTCCAGGAGCTGTAACAACCCTCAGGTCATCAGACTGGCCTGTTAGTTCATGGAGAACCTCCCAGAACAATGGAATGGACCTGTGGTCTGAAGTCACCCAGTAAACCACCACCATCATCTCAGGTGATGACTCACCTGTCACTCTCAACAAGCTGTCAATAAAACCCGGTCCAGGAGGTCCAGACCTGGCTGTGTTGGGCTACGTACCAGAGACCAGGTAGAGTCCTGCTTTGTTCCAGGTGGGGGCCAGTCTGGTGATCAGAGAGTAGGAAACGCAGCGCTGGAGGTCACCTGGGATCACGATCTGAGGAGAACCCAGCTGCTGGCCCACAAACACACAGAAACCCGGTTCAGATGTTTTACCACAGAATCACATCTGGAACCAGCTGCTTCCATCCATCTCTCACCTGAAGACGGTTCCTCTGAGCGAACACCTGGAGGATCCCCCGCTGAAAAAACTGCACCTGCAAAAAGAATTTAAAACTGCACGTTACCTGGACTGAAACCCTGACCGTCAGTGGGTCTGTTTCTCTGGACTTGGACTACCAGGCTGGTGGTACCGACAACCGCAGAAGAACCTGCTTCTAGACGCCAGAGGTTACGACGTCCAACCAACCAGAGGAATGAAGGAAGTGATGGAGACAGAAGAGACAGTCTTTGGAGAGGCCGCAGTTCCTCTACCGACCGCTAGAGGCTGCAGTTCCTCTACCGACCGCTAGAGGCTGCAGTTCCTCTACTGACCGCTAGAGGCTACGGTTCCTCCACCGACCGCTAGAGGCTGCAGTTCCTCTACTGACCACTAGAGACTGCAGTTCCTCCACCAACCACTAGGGGCTGCAGTTCCTCTACCGACCACTAGAGGCTGCAGTTCCTCCACCGACCACTAGAGGCTGCAGTTCCTCCACCGACCGCTAGAGGCTGCAGTTCCTCTACCGACCACTAGAGGCTGCAGGTCCTCTACCGACCACTAGAGGCTGCAGTTCCTCTACCGACCACTAGAGGCTGCAGTTCCTCTACCGACCGCTAGAGGCTGCAGTTCCTCTACCGACCACTAGAGGCTGCAGTTCCTCTACCGACCACTAGAGGCTGCTGCAGTTCCTCTACCGACCGCTAGAGGCTGCAGTTCCTCTACCGACCACTAGAGGCTGCAGTTCCTCTACCGACCGCTAGAGGCTGCAGTTCCTCTACCGACCACTAGAGGCTGCAGTTCCTCTACCGACCACTAGAGACTGCAGTTCCTCCACCAACCACTAGAGGCTGCAGTTCCTCCACCGACCGCTAGAGGCTGCAGTTCCTCTACCGACCACTAGAGGCTGCAGGTCTTCTACCGACCACTAGGGGCTGCAGTTCCTCTACCGACCACTAGAGGCTGCAGTTCCTCCACCGACCGCTAGAGGCTGCAGTTCCTCTACCGACCACTAGAGGCTGCAGTTCCTCTACCGACCACTAGAGGCTGCAGGTCTTCTACCGACCACTAGAGGCTGCAGTTCCTCCACCGACCGCTAGAGGCTGCAGTTCCTCTACCAACCACTAGAGGCTGCAGTTCCTCTACCGACCACTAGAGGCTGCAGTTCCTCTACCAACCACTAGAGGCTGCAGTTCTTCTACCGACCACTAGAGGCTGCAGTTCCTCTACCGACCACTAGAGGCTGCGGTTTCCTACCAACCACTAGAGGCTGCAGTTCCTCTACCGACCACTAGAGGCTGCAGTTCCTCTACCGACCACTAGAGGCTGCAGTTCCTCTACCAACCACTAGAGGCTGCAGTTCTTCTACCGACCACTAGAGGCTGCAGTTCCTCTACCGACCACTAGAGGCTGCAGTTCCTCTACCAGACCACTACCGAGGGGGCTGCAGTTCCTCTACTACCGACCACTAGAGGCTG
>JAGFBZ010001900.1:0-36194 GCA_018398805.1 Hirundichthys speculiger
TCTTTGAACATTATTTTTTCTCATCTAAAATATGAACAATATGTCAAAAGTTTAATGCTTAAAATATTAGAATATTACTGTATTTTTTTTCTAGAATTTAAAGACAAACTGATGATTTTTTATGAATATTTTTGAATATCAACCAAACCTTTATCTGTGAACTTCTTTGACAGGTGTCTTATCATGTGAAGAGATGGGAGGTGGGGGGGGGGGTGATTCACTGTTGCTATAGATTGGTCTTTTGTGCCTTTTGTCTTGTGACAACATATTCTAAATCAGAGGTGTCAAACTGATCCATTAAAGGGTCGTGTGGCTGCAGGTGTTTGTTCCAACCAGCAGAAACACAGCTGACTTGTTTCATTCAATCAACTGAACTGGTTCAGACCTTCAGTGAAGACAACTAGTTGATTGACTAAAACAAATCAGCTGTGTTTTCTGCATGGTTGGAACAAAAACCTGCAGCCACATGGCCCTTTCATGAATCAGTTTGACACCTGTGTTCTAAATAGATTTTAATGATTATTTTTTTATTTAAAATCCCATCTGCTCAGATTAGCAGTGGTGTGAGCAGATCTTTGAGTCTTCATATTTGTTTGAGATGATTAAAAGCTGTGTTAGTCACAGCCTTAATATGGCAGCTTAGAACTGGATTTAAGTTGGGCAGCAACTTTTGCTCTTTCCATTTTATTTGCAAATACAATAATTTCTATATTGTCTTTATTCCTGACTGGGAAGGCACAGGGCACCTGGGAGGTGGGGGCGCTTTATATACCTGAACTGTATATAAACTGAGTTTTTTTCTTCTGTCTGTGGCGTTTTTACCAAACATAGTGAACAAATGTGAGTCTTCCATGGTTCCTCAAATAGGATGTGGAAAGTTTTACAAAGCAGCAAAGTTTCCAACAATGACCATCAATTATTTTACTGACTTAGAAGAAAATAAGGTAAATATTGAATCAAAAAAAAAAAAACTTTTTCACCTAAATTTGCTTCATTATGATTTTTATGGTTATTATCAGCAGATGCAACCCCGACGTCCAAAAAGATAAATAATAAAACAGTACAGTGTGTTTTCATTAGTGGAAAGGAAGAGAAGGAGGAAAGTGTTTTAAACCAGTTTTCATGGCTTCTTTTTGTCAGAGCTTTTCCAAAGTTTTGAAGTTTTACTTGGAAACAAGCTCGTGGTGGCAGTTGTTTGATGTTTCACAGACTGAACGATCAGTAATCAGCTGAAGTAAAACAAAAGCACGAAACATCCACTACAGAAGGAAAAAAGGTCTTTTTGATTGTAATATTTTCTTTTTTGGCATCTCAAAGGAAGTTTGACAACAAAGATACCTTTTGTTTTCAAATCAGTCATTCCTCTTTTTTGTAAGAAGATATGTGTTGTTGTCTGTTGAAAACACATTTTAATAATTTACTTTTTGCTGCAGTTCAGGCCGTCATGTAGTGAAAACCTTCCTGGAAGGGAGGAGTCTTGACAGATATGTTTTGATCTCTTTTGACTGAAGGCCATAAATGATGGGATTGAGGCTGCCAGGGATGACGTGAAACAAAAATAGCGCAAAGTTTTTTCTGCTCTGCAAACCGGGGGGGAAACGGTGAAACGCTATGCCAACCTTTCCAGAAGTGAACATAACTATATAGACGACGAGATGAGTGCTGCAGGTCTTCAGGGGCTTTACTGTTTAAAGATTTGCTCTTACTGGTCAGACAGACCACCGTGATCTTAGTGTAGGTGATGACCATGCTGCCTACAGAAGCTACAGACAAAACCACGGTGAACGTGATGCCGTAGATGTTGTTGATGACCACACTCTCACATGACAGCTTGAACAAAGAGGCGTTGTCACAATACACATTAGCAATTATAGTCCTGCATCGGGTCAGCCGTGCGCTCAGACCGAGCAGAATCCCGACTAAAACGAAGGCCACTCCCCAGGCTGAAACCGTCAGCTTCACCAACATCTTATTGGTCATTATTGCAGAGTAACGCAGAGGACTACAGATGGCCACGTATCTGTCGAAGGCCATGATCATGAGCAGCGTCTGTGCAGTGGTGGCAAACATGTGAGAGATGAACGCCTGAACCACACACTTGTAGTAGTGGATGAGCTGGACGGAGAATACAGTGCAGGAGAATACCTGCCAGCAGACGAGGGACCATGATGGAGTTACCAAGAATGTCATTAAAGGCCAGGTTACAGAAGAGCAGGTACATGGGCTGATGGAGGCTCCTGTCAATGAAAACCAGCACGATGATGCCGCCGTTGGCTATGATGATAAACAGGTAGCAGAAGAGGAAGACAAAAAAGATGGAGGACGTGGAAGCCTCTGAGACCTTCAGCCCCTCCAGCTGGAGGGTGAAGCTGTTGAAGGTGTGTAGTTTTCCATCCATCAACCTGAAATACAACAAATAACATGAAGCAATGTAGTTTTTTCATTAGTCGTTTTTAAATCACTAAAATACAATTCTAACAATGATCAATTACATTTGTGCAAGAAAAAGTGAAATCTTTCAAACTAAATGCCAGCTGTTTTTGGTAAAATTCTTTTCAGAAGCATTCAAACACTTAGATATTTAGAGTAGTTAAAAGTTACCTGTTTGTTCTTTGTTCTTCATCTCACGTTGACCCAATCACTACCAACTCTGCTGGTAACAGACCACAACCTCTATCTTGTTCTTATAAAGGCAAGTAATCATTTGAGAGGGGAAGTAACAATGTCACCTCTGGCTTGTGTCCATAGAAATGGTCAACAGGGAACAACACTAAAACTTTTCTTTATCCAACTAATTTCTAAAAGTTGGAGCCACTTCACATGTTTGTGATTCATAATGTGATTATCTGGTGAGGTGTTTGTTTGGATTAGATCAGTGGCGCGCAAACTGTGGTACGCATACCACAGTTTGCGGAGGAACAGTCATGACTCTTTTTCCACATTTTCACTTTTAAAAAATCTGAAACATACAATGCATTATAAATACAACATTTTTTAAACAAAATGTGTAGCTTGAGATAATTAAAATTGTGTCTTATAAAAAATATTTGTTGCATATTCAGTTGCAGTGCAGATGTAACAACTTTTGAGTGTGTTTATTTTCTCTGTATGAGAGTAGGAGAATGTGAGAATTGTTGGACAGAGTTGTAAATTGTAAAGTAACAATTTCAGGTAATAAATAACCACAATAAGGAACTAGAAAAGCACTCGGAGAGCACAGACTTCCGCCAAGCGCTACAATTCTCCCATATAGCGATCTACAGATTGCGATAAAATCCACATTCTGGATCAGATCCAGATCTGATAGAGGTTCCCATTGTCAATCCCTGAGTCAAATTTCATGAGTTTTGGGCAATAACATTAACAGAGATATTGAGGAAACAAAATTTCGGCCCCAACTGAACCCTAACGCCCATGTTATCAAAAATTTGAAAGTGATCCAGAATCCAGGATTTCTTCTGGATCACAGCCAAAATGAAATCAGTTCTTCCTTTTCACATTTCTGACAACTCCTGAAAATTTCATCAGAATCCATCCATAACTTTTTGAGTTATCTTGAACACAGACAGACAGATAAACGCTGGCAAAAACATGACCTCCTTGGCGGAAGTAGTAAACATCTCTCCTGTGTGTTTAAAGCTAATCAAGAAGGCATATATGGCTATATTTTAAAAGTGGTCATCATGGTGGTACTCAGAGAGAGCTGAACAGTTTCTCAGGTGGTACGCAGTATTAATAATAGTTTGAGAAGCACTGGATTAGATAATTCCCTTGCCTTAAATCTCCACTTCATAGAGGTAGACAGGTTCACATGGCTGAATGTACCTGGGAGCGACGCTGCAGGAAACTCCCCCTATAGGGTCTCCCAAAACAAACTAGTCCTACATACAGGCCAGAGTAAGAGAGAATCAAATGTACTCATATACAAGGGTGCAGATGGCACTGGGGACGGGGGGACATGTCCTCCCCAGATTTATATTGATTCTATCATAAAACATGCAGAAGACATTAAGTTTTGGAGAGTCATTAACATACCAGACAAATAACAAGTTGATCATGTAAGGCGAGTGTTAACTAGAGAGGCCTTTGACTACCAATGTTAATTTAGTTAGAAAACTCACAATTCTAATGACAGCCCAGTCCCCCCCCAGTTTAAAAATCCTATCTGCGCCCTTGCTCATATATACAAGAAAACTTTAGGAAAGTCCCTCATCCAGGGTCCCACCCTGAAGCAGCCTGTGGGAGGGGCTTGTTTCTAACTCAGCGGTTGTCCATTGAGCTCAGTTGGACATAGCCAAAGAGAGTTAAGTGGGTTCACCCAGCGGCAACTGTCCAAATTCCAGGTCAAGTCCAACCAGGGAATAATAAATAGTTGCAGTTCCCCCACTGACCACTTGGGGCCGGCTCTAAAAGTGAGTCAATCTCCTTAGAAATAGTTTAGTTGGCTTGGTTTTTTTTCCTGGAGGGGCTTCCCCATCGGTATGATGTCATTAACCTTGAGGGGTTTTTAACTTGTTGCGTGTCCACTGTGGAGCGGGATGTTTGTCTTTCTGGCAGAGTCTCAGGGATGGACTACGTCGTCGTTTTCTTTGTGGGCACTTGGTTGTGTTAGGATTAAAATATCTGAGGACTTTAACTGTTAGAACTAAAACTTTATTGCCTGTAGGCTGGCTGTTTTTATGATGGTGAGTCCTCAGTTTTGCTGCTTTATGTCCTAACGACTGGGATCTCCTGACTTCCTGACCTGCTGTCTTCCAAGGAAGTCTGTGACAGCATAGATAAACCTTTGAGGGACATCTCACAACCACATGTGTCTGGATCATCTGAACTCGAAGACAAAGGGCCATAAAATTCAGAAGAACTAAGGATCCGCCTCCTCTGGATCTTTAAAAGATGGACACAATCTGACTTCCAGCTTGCATTTCCCTGGCGTCTCTTGTGATGTTAGGAAGATGTACCATCGGCCGATTGAAATATTCTGCATGGCATATTAATTCTTTGTATTCATGATTGTATTAGATTCTTTAATTGACCTTTGTTTCTAGTTTCCTCAATAGGCACCAGATAAAAGAACACGGAGAATTACTTTCAGTTGTTTGACACATTTGATATGTGGTCTAGTTGGTCTCATGATGAGACGGGTGGAGGCTTCCTTCAGAGAATGAATCCCTTGAGGACCCCTTGTACGCTACACATCCTTTCTTTTAAATCAAACCCTTATCCTCAGTTGAAACTTTTAATCAACGGTCACCTAACGTGTTCCCAGCTCCACCAGTGGCTTCAGTTTCTGCAGAAGGGAAATTAAGTTAGATTCATTATCCCAATAGCTAAGTAGCGCAGAGGACTCCAGGTGGCCATGCATCTGTCAAAGACCATATTCATGAACATCGTCTGTGCAGTGGTGGCTAACGTGTGTGATTAACACTTGAACACTTGCAATGATCTGTTTGGCTGGCGGACAACAGCGTGCACCTCGTAGGACGAGACCTCTCTGGGCCGGCCTCAACCATCAGTAAAGCTAAAGCATCCATGTGTCTACTGGACCCCCCCACCCCCCCCCACCCCCCCCGTGTCTACTGCACAGGCCCAGACTGGTCTGGCATCCTGTTTAGTTGCAGGAGTCAATGAACCATCAGTGCCAGTTTCCCCACAGTCAGGATGCCAGACTGGTATGGGCCAGTGCAGTAGACACGGGGGGGGGTTCATTTTTGTTCAATAATGACACTGTGAAAAAATAAGTTTTGTCCCTGTGAGGTTGTATTTGCCTCATGTTGAGAAGATCAGATTATTTTCATTATGTTTTTACACAAAAAAAAAAAAATTAAAAGAGGGGTGCCAACTTAAACACACAACTGTATTGGAATTATATGAAGGGATTTAATGAATAAAGTTTAAATTTGAGGGAGGTGACCTTAAAGTGTGCTGCTGGTTTCTACGGCCACCAGGTTGACGTCATGTAGCAGACTGGTCTCTCAGGTGAATCCACCTTTATAACAGTCAAACCCAGGTTGTGGTCTGTTGTCGTTCGGCTGCCTGGTGGCTGTTTGGTAAATGAAGAACAAGAAGAATAAACTGTAATGTTCACAGCTTCTTCTGTATTGTTTTTAAAAGTTTTTTTTTAAAGATCTGATCTCTTTATTTCCAGTTGTTCTTTGTGGATAGCAACCTCAGTGTTTTAAGGTTTTTCTTTTTGATCTGAAGAGACTTTTTCAGGTGAAAAAAAACTGAGATCCCCCCCCTCATTTCATGTTTCTGTTTCAGGCGGATGGAAAACTACACCTTCAACAGCTTCACGCTCCGGTTGGAGGGCTTAAAGGTCTCAGAGGCTTCCACGTCCTCCGTCTTTTTTTCTCTTCCTCTTCTCCTACCTGTTTATCATCGTAGCAAATGCAGGCATGTTAGTGCTGGTTTTCATTGACAGAAGCCTCCATCAGCCCATGTACCTGCTCTTCTGTAACCTGGCCTTTAATGACATTCTTGGTAACACTTACTTGATGCCTCGTCTGCTCGTGGATCTTCTCAGACCTCCCTCTGAGCGCCTCATCAGTTACCACGAGTGTGTGGTTCAGGCGTTCGTCTGTCACATATTTGGCGCTGCTTCACACACGGTGTTAATGACAATGACCTTTGACAGATACGTGGCCATCTGTAATCCTCTGCGTTACTCTGCAATAATGACCAATAAGATGTTGGTGAAGCTGATGGTTTCAGCCTGGGGAGTGGCCTTCGTTTTAATCGGGATTCTGCTCGGTCTGACCATACGGCTGAACCGATGCAGGACTGTGATCACCAACCCGTACTGCGACAACCCCTCGCTGTTTAAGCTGTCATGCGAGAGTGTGGTCATCAACAACATCTACGGCCTCATGTTAAGTGTGTTTTTTTTAACAGCCTCCATAGGAAGCATCGTTTTCACTTATATGAAGATCACAGTGGTCTGTCTGACCAGCAAGAGCAAATCTTTAAACAGTAAAGCCTTGAAGACCTGCAGCACTCATCTCTTGGTGTATTTAATTATGTTTACATGTGGAAAATTTGCCATCATGCTGCATCGTTTCCCTCAATACGCCAACCAGAGAAAACTCTCTGCTATCTTGTTTCACGTCATCCCTGGCAGCCTCAATCCCATCATTTATGGGGCTCAGTCAAAGGAAATCAAGAAGTTCTTTTCTAAGTTTTTTCAATCCAGGAAGGTTTTTTCATCCTGATAATGTCAGTAATGTCTCATTTTGGAAAATGGACCAGTTACTATTGACAAGTTGTTAGAAATGTAGTTGTACCTGACTTTTTTCTCTTGGTGATGTTGCCAAGAGGAAACCTGACATTTAGAGGCCTCAGTCAAAGGAAATCAAGAGCTTCTTGTCAAAGTCGTTCTGGTCCAGGAAGGTTTTATCATCATGATGATGTCGATGTCAAAGGAGAATTTATCCTTTATTTATTTATTGTTTTCATGAACCTCTGAAATAAGTGACTTTTAGGAATGTAACCTAAAGTAAATGATGTGTGTGTCTGAATGTTGTTTTGAAACAAAGTGCCTGTTTATTGAGTAAAAGTGTTTGTTTTCAGACTGTTTAACTTCAGCTGACTGAGTGGAAGTGAAGTTTGGTGAGCTGCCCTCCACCACCGTTTGAACACAAACTTGATGAAAACAAGCATTCAAATCTGCTCAAAACATCTACAGTAACCTTTGAACCAGTGTCACTTTGATCGTTTTCTATCGAGGATCAAACGAGAGGATCTGTGTTGATTCTGACGGGCTAAATCGGGCCTGCTAGTTCGACTCAGAAAGTGAAAATTGAATGAATGAATGAAAATTGAATGAAATGAAGTTGATTTTTTTATGTACCTTATCAGATATAAATCATAAAAAACCATAAATGTTTGTATAAATAAGTGTGTGGTCTTTTGAGTGACATCTGGCTCTGGCTAATGACCATTCATCATCACTTTAGGTACTTAGCACTGTCTTGACTGGACTTCTGAGGTGTAAATATAGATCTAACAGGTCATTATAAAATTCATTTTTAAGATTATACGGGGTTTTCTGTTGGTAACATTTCTGGAGGGGTTTGAGGACGAAGCTTAGCAAAGTGGTTGAGTTGAAGGCTGCTGACCAGAGGACAACAGCTGGACTGTTTCTAGCTCATCAGCTTCTACCTCCTTGTAGAAGCTGGATCCTCTGGTGTAACTGTCATTTCAGATAATTTCAGGACCTTTTAAAGTTGACTGACTGGACCAACAGGAACCTGATCATGCTCCACCGATGTTCAGTGACCTTGGCTGACAGACAGCAGTCTTGGCCATTCACAGGTTGTTGTCTCTATGACTGAATCTCCAACAAGACAGACTGGACACTTTTTAGATTTGAGCAAAGTTTAGTTCTTTTGCACGCAGGGAGGATGTAAAGAATAGGATGACGGTAAAATGACCAAAGAAACACTGGCATCAATGTTTTTAAGCACGAGCAGGAAGTTTGAAGAAGTGTTGGAAAAACCCAGAAGGACTTTAATATCTGACCGGTTCATGGCACAGCGCCTGAATCATTTACGATGCTTTTTTTATGTCTAGTTGAGAAAATGAAAATGATGCATGTTTATGAAAACACCATATCTATATCTATTTATTATTTCTCATTTCCTTCTTTAGAAACCACAAAAAACACCATCAGATGCATTCATTCATTCAAAAATATTTCAAATAGTATCATGATAAGTAGTAGCAGCAGTTAGCAGCTTATGTTTTTTATGTCATATCAGCATCTTTTTAAAAGATTTTCTAGTGGCCTTTATTGGATAGAGAAAAAGCAATGACTAAAAAGGGACAACAACATCTTACAACTTGGGCTGTCAAAGTTATCGCGTTACCACTATTTTTTAACGCGAGATTAACGCACACACATTTCTGTAAATATGACCCCCGGGCCAATAAGTGTATTTACAGTCAATGAGTGGGACAAACATGGTGATAGAAAAAGGTCTTATGAATGGCAGGTTTAGCCTTGTGCTGCCAGATGGGTCTGTTGAGGAGAAAAAGGTTATTTGTATTTACTGTCGCTGTGAATTGAGTTACCACCGAAGGACGGTAAAGTTAGTTTCACATCCAACATTTGCTTGTTTTCTTTCTCTTTAAACTTTAATAGCGTCATGAAAATTGCACCGATTTCATCCAGGTTGGTATCTTTTTGTAGATATAAAGTATGCCAGACATTTCACCGGTGTCATCAACCCTCCAAGCTCTGTGGGCGTGGCTAAAACTCTCAGGAACAGCGCTGAATGTCCTTCTGAGTACCTCGCTGCTGCCACGGAGTTTAGAGACCATCAGCAAATTACTGCGGTCAAGCAGCAGCCAGACAAAATACACTTAGAAGCTGATGAATTAAGACCCCAAACAGTATGGCAGCATTGGTGGACTTCTGGTTTTCAAACTAAAGGCTTAAAAAAAAAAAAGAAGCAGATCCCTGTGACCCTGTATAGGACAAAACAGGTATAGATGATGGATGGATGGATGGATGGATAGATGGATAAACAGAACATTAAAAAATGTGATTATGTGTGATTATTCCAAAGTTAACTATGAAAATCTTTCGATTAATCGCGATTAAAAAATGTAATTGACTGACAGCCCTAATTACAGCACTAGAAATTGAACCCCCAAACCACTATGTGAGAGTCCACCCACTTAACCACTAGACTACCTAGCAAATACTATTGTAGGACCCTGACATTATACTAATTTTTAAAATTAAATTTCCCCATCCAATACTCCTATGATTAGTTAGGGTACCATTCAACCAATCATCCTTCAAATAACATTTGTCGCCTATTCCACAGATGTTGACCCGCCACACACCACGAAAGAGAAGACAAAAATAAATAGTGCCAAAATGGAAAACCCTTCTACCCCTTAAACTTTGGTTCTCTTGAACGTAAAGAACCTAATCTGTATGATTTATGCAGATGTGAATATGAAATTGCAGCCGTTTGTGCTGCTTATCTTTTTATAACTGGCATATAACTGACAAATGTGAGCATTCCTTCCTATTTTCAGTCTTGAATTTCTTATTTACATTACAAGTTTTCATGAACATTGCTATGTGTTTGATTTTCCATCACTGCTGATGAGGTCAAAGGTCAAACCTCACTGAATACATTTGTTTTGTGAACTCCAGGCCTGTAACAGCTCACATGTGGTTAGTATTTTCTGGAACTGTCTTTAAAATGTTTGGGTTGGTTCAGATGTTTTGGTGAGCACCTCCAGAGGCTCAGGGACACGTTCTCTCCAGGACTTAGGTCAGAGATTTGTGACAGTTATTGGAGTACCTTCACTTTATTTGTCCTGAACTTACTTGGCAGTAACTTTGGAGGTGTGTTTGGGGTCACTGTTCATTTTAAAGACCCATCCACAACCAAGCTTTGGCATTTTTTCTGGAGTTGTTTGGAGGAACATTTGGGTGTGATAATTACAAGTTCACACCCTTTGATCAGACCCTCGTCATATTTTGTCTCAGCCCACAATCTGGGGGGCAGGTCTTTCAGGGCCTCTAGTATGTGAGGAGAGGAGAAAAGTTCAGAGGAAAAACAGAAATTTTCATCATCAACTACCAGCTGCACAGTTTTCTGGCAGTGAGTTATTTCATTCATGATCTGTTTATACATCTTGCAACAGGAAGAATAGAACACACCCTCATCGGGGGTAGGTTCCTTATCAGTTGCTCTCTCCCCTTGACAAACAAATTGGCCTAGCTCATACCACTCTGCATCAGATGGCTTGGACAATGGAACAAAGGAGGTAATATCAGTGTGAGACAGAAACGAATGTCTCTGTTCCAGGGTTAGTGAGACAGACAAAGCACAAAAACATTCATCCCAAAACTTACATACAACAGCTAATGTATCATACTTTTGTTTGTAAAACCCTTTTTCATAATCTGGATCTTGGCCACTTGAATTAAAGAAAGATGTGCAATGTAAATCCCCTTTCTTCATATAGTCTGAATTTGGTCATGTCCTAGCATGGCATAAATTCAGACAATATTTGGAAATCGGACAACTCCAACGTTCCAGTGATAACCATATGATGGAGTGGTGTAACTGTTCTTTAACATGGTGTGTTCATAATCACCTTCTTCATGATCTGATGGGGTCTGAGTTATGTGGAGACCTTCAGCACCTGATATGATTTTAGTCTTAATATAACATTAGGTCCCTTCCCAAAAGATTTATGGGACACAAATCTGACAGAATACAGCTATGTTTAAAACTTCCTGTTCCTGGAGTGAAACAAGTGAGTAGTACAGTAAACGTCTCTCTTTGGCAGTGACCAGATGCAGAAATTGAGAAAATTTAACGTCCTCCCAGAGAGGGAGGAGGGTCAAACACTAACTATTTTAACGCAGGATGAGTAGCACCAGAATCTACCATGAATGGTTCAGATACACCTGTTACATCCAAGTTAAAAATTGGAAAAGACGTGCAAACATCATTACAGATAAATATAGGTTGTAGTATGTGTGCATGTTGGATGTGACTGCAGCTGCAGGTTTGTGTGTGTGTCTGTTTGATGTCTGACTTCCCTTTTCACGCGATGATGAAAAAGTCTCAGTGTGGACTGTTACATCCTCTGGGGTCGTCTCCTCCTCGCACACCATCAGTCTACCTGGCCTCCCATGCCGAAATCTCGAGTTTCTGGGACATTCACTTTTCCAGCGTCCAGTTTGACCACAGTTATGCCATTGGTCAGGTTCTCCAGGCTGCTAGTGACCGCGGCGTCTGTCAGCGGCCGCGGCATCTGCCATGGCTCGCTGCTGATTCAGTCCCAGAGCAGCGTTAGTGTGGCTTTGTGAAGTTCTGATTCCCTCTTTGCCGCTGAGCTCTGCTTTTGTCAGACAGCACATTCTATGCATGATGTGCATATCTGTGAAGCTCATCCAGGTGTGTTTTATATCTAATGTCTGCATAAAGTTGATGAATTTGCGCAGCAACATCAGGTTTCAGTCCATCCATAATTGCAGAACACAGAAGCTTTCCCAGGGCCCAGTACGATCAGCAGGTTGAGCCAACTCTGAGTGGTGGTTGAATATCTCCTCAGCCTTCAGTGGCCTGTCTCTGCATCTGGGAACAACAATATCAGCGCTGGTTGTGTCAGCTTCAAAATTTCTATTTGGAGATGGTGAATGTGCTGGACCAACATGGGCATCAGGTGATCTTTCAGCAGAAAGACCAGGAGGAACTGGAGGCAGCAGAGGAGACGAGTCCAGATTCATGTGCAGTTTAGTTGTGGTTTAGCCTGTATAGCAGGAGCAAAGGCACAAGAAGTGAAACATCACTGTTGTACAGATGCGTTATCAGTTCGTCCAGCCACATCTCCACTCAAGTCCCACTGCCTTCTAAATTTCATATACACACTTAAAAAGAAATCTAATCAGCCCTTTTATTCAAATTAACAGGCACCTGTGGTGCTTTTCTATTTTACGAATGCCATCAGATCTGGTTTTTTTTAATTAAATCAGGACATCCCATTTCTTTTAATACGTTCCTTTACTTTCTAGATCTGAGTCGTACTAAGACTCTCACCCTCTGGAGATCCACATTCTCTCAACCTTCATTTACACATACCAAACACTCGGGCCCATACTTCATTGACATGCCTTTACTGATTCGAGTATCATGGAGGACTGTCTGGATTAACAGATCTGTTATCCATTTTCAGTCAGGACGTCTCCTGCTGGCCTTTCTGCCTTCGTGATCTTTCACCGGTGCAAAAGTGCTAAAATGCCACATCTACTTGTCCTCTATTTTACAATAAATGCTTTGTAGATACAATAGACTTATCTTTTCAGACCGTATTTTACTTCCTAGGCTCGTTTAGGTCTGCAGATTCACCCTAATATTCAGACCAGTCCTCTCAGATAGTCCTAGTTAAAAAGGAGCTCACCGTGATGCCTCTGATAATTCCAGCTGTGACCCCAATGTCGGTTTTGTCCTACTTTATTTTCAATCATGGTAGGGCTGAGGTAATTTGTCCTCGAGGCGGCCAACCACCAGTGACCTCTCCGACGAAGTTTTACTCGTGGAATCCTGTTCGTGACGCCAAAATGTTGTGGTGGCAATTTTCATAAATCACACACAAACTAAATTACTTGATCCTTAACAAAATGCAACAACAGAGAGCTCAAACTTTACCCAAGTTTATTTAAGCTGAGTGCAGCAGCGGGACACAGTCATGCAGCCTGCAGGCTGGATAGTTGTGTCCGTCGTAACAAACATTTACATCTGTTTTATAGGTGACTCTTAAGATGTCTGCCAGATGAAAGAGTAAGATGAAACAATGATTATTTATTAAACATTGTGGTATGTGAATTAGCAAGTCTGACAGAGCAAAAGGCAGGACCTGATTCAATACACATTTCAGTAGGTGGTGGAAGTCTGCTAAAACAAGGGACAGGAATTCATTTGATATGCGTTTTGGTAGGTGCGAAAGGAAATCTCATAAAGACAACGTGTGACTGCCCTCCTCTCTGGGAAGATTTCTCACAGTGCATGATAGAGTCTGTTGACCCCTTTTAACTCTGAGTTTCTTTGTTGTACCTAACACCACATCTGAAGCATCTTGTATTCAAATTTTCCACTACATGTATCCACAGGAGTCTCTGATTAGCTCAAATGATGTTAGTTTTCAGAACCTGGGATTCTCCAATCAGCTATATATGTCTGACTTTTAAACAGTAATAAAATACATCTTTAAAAAAATGTCCCATTCTGATATTTTATCAAAAAAGAACACCAAATCAAGACCAGATCTAAAACAGGAAATGTTTCCTGAACTTTAGGAAAGATATGGAGAAAAAATAAGTTCTTATGTGCCTTTTTCTAATCAGGCTTGTGATGAAGCTCAGACCTTCAGGAACAGAGTTTTTGATTCAACTCACATCAGTGATGGGCTTAGAGAAGCACCTGTGGCTGCACATCAATCTAGAAAATGTTATTAAACCATTTCTAAATGCTGGACTCTTCAGTATTCTACAGTGAAAGATCATTAAGTGGAAAATACTGAAGAAAGCTGTCAGTCTTCTCAGGTGTGGACAAACAAATTCAGCCCAAGGTCAGACTGAGTAACCTTCAGAGAAACACAGTAACATTCAAGAGCTGCATCTCAGAGCCCTGCAGGCCTCACTGAGCAGGTTCATGTCCAAACATTCTGGGGACTGATAAAGTATTACTGAGCTGAAGTGAATATAAGAGTCCATGACAGCACAGTTAGAAGACTGAACAGTATGGTTTGTTTGGAGGCATTTCCAGGAGAAAACCACCCTTGTTTCTAAAAACAACATAAAAGCATGACTGAGGTTCACTAAACTGCATCTGAACAAACCAGCAGCCTTGTGGAACAATGTCGTCTAGACCAGCGGTTCTCAACTGGTTTGGCTTCAGGACCCACCATCACCCTTAATGACAAGCCATGACCCAAATCAAGGAAAATTTCCAACTTCTCAAATTTATTGAATAAAAAGATTGTGCAGTTTGAATCGGAGATAGTAAAATAGAATATCACAGAATGCCAACACAAAAAAAAAAAAAGTTTATTGGTGAACCAAAATGGCAAAAACCAAAATGGCATAACTAAAATGACTTCAAGTGGGAAATATTCCCTTTGATGCTTAATTAGCTGCATTTTAATTAAATCCAAAACATTTCACTTTAGTAACTTCAGCCTTTTTTAACAGACTCAATATGCACAAACATGAAATAAAAAAGTGCAACCACTGAGCAGTAATTTTAAAAAGATCTCAAATATGTAGCGTTTGCTGAGTACCGAGTTCCTGAATATATAACAATTTCCTATTAAAACTATTAAGTCACATAATTAAAGCGTTAATCATAAGGCTGACATAACAATCAGAACATTTCAGTAACAGCCATTTTTAAGACCCAACAGTGCTTTTATGCACAAATATGAAATAAAACAGTGCAACCACTGAGCAGTAGTTTCAAAAAGAACCCAAAATATATAGTTTTAGTTTTAATAACCACTCACTCACCTTTGTCTTCAAGATAAGAAAATCCATATCTCATATATTCTTTGTTGTATCTGTGTTTTCACCTGCTCAACATATGGAAACAACTTTGCAGGTCTTCTTCTATGGTGTAAACTGGCGGGTGTCAACTCGCATTACAGGACATTATCGCCATCTACCGTTAAGGAGTATAAATTACACTTTTCTTTTTTTTTTTTTTTTTTTTTTTTTTTTTTTCATTTCCTTTCCCAGGCAAAGGCCCACGACCCACTGAAAACGGGTCTGCGACCCACTTTTGGGTCGCGACCCACCAGTTGAGAACCGCTGGTCTAGACAGATTAGACCAGAGACCAGAACCATGTTTGGAGGAGAAAAACACAGCATTTCACCTGAAATGCCTTAGACCCACTGTCAAGCACGGTGGTGGAGGGGTGATGGTTTGGGGCTGTTTGCAGCCACAGGACCTGGACACCCTGCAGTCTTTGAGTGACCGTGAACTCCTCTGTTTATCACAGTATTCTGGAGACACGTGTGAGGCTGAAACTGGGTCATGTGACAGGAAAATGACCCCAAACACATCAGCAGATTTACATCAGAATGGCTGGAAAATAAAAGAACCAATGTTCTGGAGAATATTCCAGTCAAGGTCCAGACCTTAACCAGATTAAAATGCTGTGGTGGGACCTTCAGAGAGCTGTGAAGAAGCAAACATCCCAAAACCTCAATGAACTGAAGCAACGTTGTAAAGAAGGACGGAGCAGAACTCCTCCAGAACCATGAGAGACACTGAAGAAGACAAACCGGAAATGAAAACTTTAAGCTAATGCTGCTAAAGGTGGATGGTGATTTATGGGGGTATTTAGTATTGACCTCATTAGTCCTCCTTTTGGCTTCATCTTCGTTAAATAAATACTGACAGTGAAAAACTTGTTTATCTGAGGGTGTATTTGCTCAATAATGAGACCCACTATGATCAGATAACTGTTATTATGTTTTTACACAAATTAAGACAGAAAAACTGGCTTTTATGGCAATTTACTGACCAGATTAAAATTTGCTTTTATTTTTCAAATCATATCAAAGCAGGTTTTCCAGGAATTTGTTTGTCTCACTAAAACTCATGTATCAAATATGACACACGTGATGTCAGATGGTTCAGCGCATCATTGGTCCACCTGGTCATTTCTGTATCACTTTACATCCATGGAAGTCACTTTCCTGCTGTGGACCACAGCTGAGATCTTCTGCCTGACCTCCTTAATCTGCAGCCCGTAGATGACGGCGTTCAGAGCGGGCAGTACAACGTGACCCATGACCGTCCCCACCTTCCGGTAGTCCGACATGTGAGGGAAGCGGTGCAGGATGACGATGACGAAGCCCGACACCAGCAGGATGGTGTAGACGAGCAGGTGGGTGGTGCAGGTCTGCAGCGCTTTGCTGTTCAGCGCCTTGTTTCTGCTGCTCAGACACACGGCAGCGATCCTCAGGTAGGTGACGGCGATGCTGCACATGGACGAGCCCAGCAGCAGCACCGTGTAGGCGAGGCCGTAGATGTTGTTGATCAGGACGCTCTCGCAGGACAGCTTGAACAAGGAGGCGTTGTCACAGAACGGGTTGGATATGACCCTCCTGCAGCGCGACAGGCGGACGCTGAGGCCCAACAGGACCGACACGAAGACCAGACAGACGACCCAGGCCCACGCCGACAGCACCACCACCATCCTGCCCGTCATGATGATGGAGTACCGCAGCGGGCTGCAGATGGCCACGTAGCGGTCGTAGGCCATGATCATGAGCACCGTGTGAGACACGCTGGCATGGAAGTGCACGCAGAAGGCCTGAGTGGCGCAGGCCACGTAGTGGATGTACCTCCCTGAGTCTGAAACCAGCAGATCTCCAAGAACCTGAGGTACAACTATCGTTGCCCCGACAACATCGTTGATGCTCATGTTGCAGAGGAGCAGATACATGGGCTGGTGGAGGCTCCTGCTGTGAAGGATGACCACCACCAGGCCGAGGTTGCTCACCAGGATGAAGACGTAAACCAGGAGGAGGAGGATGAAGGCTGGGAGGAAGGACTGAGGAGTCACCTTCAAGGCCTCCAGGATCAGGATGTCTTTACTGAACGTCCAGTTGTCCATTCCTCCTCCGTCACAAAAACAATACGTTTAAGTAGACTTTTACTTTTACCGACTGTCAGTGAGGAAAAATACGACACAAACCTGAGGAGCTGCTCTTCCTTATTTGTCAGGAGTGATCTAACGGGCATCACTGTATAAAAAAAATCACTGTCATTTAAACAGGCTCAATATTCAAGCACACATTTCAGAGATCAAAGTTAGTTGAGAAAAAAAAATTCACGAGAAGCTTTTAAAATATCCACAAAGTCAGCAGTTTAAATTTGCAGTCAATTCCCCAAATGAAAGAACCCTAAAATAAATAAACTAAATCTGTCTATAATCTGAGCAGATGGTGCACAAATTTTAGAAATTCAGTTATGTGTAGAAAGAACTTCAGCAGAGGCTTTAAAAGTCCACAAAGTTCAAAGCTGTTTTCTTAAATGAAGCCAGACACAAAGACGCATCTGTAAATGTGACATTCTCAGTCCCGACTGCAGAAATCAAACATGTTTTCCAACAGCTGCAGTAAAAACACACATCTGCTCTGCAACTCCTCCGACAGCCTCCATCTCCCAACGAGAGCCAAACCACAGACACTTTTATCATCGACTCTGAGCTGCAGCAAGTCAGCTGCTGCTTAGGAACCGCTGCTGCTCCATACCTGGCAACAGCATCCATCTCCAAAAAATCAAATAATGAATAAAATAAAAAGATTTTAATCTGTGCTCACACTCAAGTATGAATATATATATATATATATATATATATATATATATATCTATATATATATATATATATATATATATAATTTAGACCTTTAACCTCCTTTTCCAATGAGACTTATTGTTTTTACGGATAGGGTTAGGGTTAACCTAACCCTATCCTGCTCAAAGATGACATCCTTAATTTAAAATGAGCAAATTTCTGAAACTACAAGGTGCTTTTAACTAACCATATCAAAATAAAGATAACACATCTGATTTAAGCAAAGGGCCAAAAGTATATATGTATATTAGGCTGGGCAACGATTAAAATTTTAATCATGATTAATCGCATGATTTCCCTGATTAATCACGATTAATCACATTGTATATATAAAATTAAATGATGAATTCAAAAGTAGTGTAACGGTCACTTTTATTTAAATGTTCTGCTGCCATATGAACTAAAGTGCCATAAAATTTGTTGTCCAAACACTTTTAACATCAGCACTTGTCAGTAACACATATTTAGTATAAATCTCATCTTAAAAATGTCAAATAAAATAAATCTTATTGCCACTGCCAGGGCATTAATGTCATCCTGATTTTATGAAAAATAAAAAAAAAAACTACCAACAAAATCCTGAGCCACAATCAGAGCATTAAAACAGGTAATTTACTTGTCAGTTGTTACAAATAACCTTGTTTCTGTTGAATCCTCCGTCTGGAAGAACTTTAAAATGAAAATGTCCATGTTACAGTTTTGTAACTTTACTGCTCTACATGTTGGTTTTACGAACTCAGTCTCATAATCTGAAGGTCGTGAGTTCGTGCCTCAAACGGGGCACCATTATGTTGTGCAATAAGGCGTATAAGGTGCTCGTTTAGTCATAAAGGGGTTATTACGGACTGTCTTGAGGGACAGCTGCTTATAACCAGAAGGGTATTAACAAAGTTAATAAAATGAAACAGGGCACCAACTTGATAAATCAGGAAAAAGGACTAAACGGCACAATCAGTCTCAAAATGGCTGTTGTTCTATGCGTGCCAGCCTGTGACCAGGTGTGGCGCTATAGAGCAACAGAGAAGATGTGAGTCCGAGCACAGACCTCTTTAAACCAGCAAATGTTACAAAACTGTGCAAAATAACCAAAACAACTTCTCTTATTAGAATATATCAGAATTTATTAACACAAGTATCACAATGAACAAACACTTGAATCACAATCCTGATATCTACTAACTAGAAGATGACTAAACTAACATAAGCAAAGGAAATATTCAATGGATGCCCGTGTAAACTTATATACACGTGTGCTGGAAACTATAGATGTGTGCGTGTGCATGTGTGTGTGAGAGATGTCTAAGATGGCCGCCGAGATCACGTGCTCTCGTCCCTCGCCAAAATGGCCACCGACTCGCGCGATAGGACGTCAAAAGATGGCGGGCGAGATCACGTGGTGCTCTCGTCCCTCATCAAGATGGCCGCCGACTCGCGCGATAGGACGTCACAAAATGGCGGACGAGACCACGTGTAACTCCTCAGAAGATGTTAGTACGAGAAAGAAAGAAAAGGGCAGAATGAAGTCCACGGCGAAAGGTGATTCCTTGTCACCGCTGTCATCGCTCTGAGAATTTCTACACAGGTTGGGGGGGGGGGGGGGGGGGGGGCGGAGCAAACTCTGCACTCTCCTCCTGACTGTTGTCTGAAATCACAGCGCGACCAGCTGATGGCGAGGAAACACTGCGATCACGTGGGTAAACACGTGCGGTGGATCGCCAGCGAGCTCAACCGTAAACAATGTAACAGTAAGCACAGAAATATTAACTAAGCTGAGTAATTCTGCGACTAGCAACTGCGACTCTCGTTCTCACAGATGCAGCAGTATGAAGCCACTTCACCGAGCTGCTCTGGTTTTGAACTGAGAGAGCGTGCTGATCGCGCTCACTGTATTTTAAGCGGCGGGTCTGCGATCCACCTTCGTTTTGGAACCCTGCTGTGAGTAGGTGTCCGCGGCCAGTGAGCAGCGGTGAAAGGGGGTGACATCACGTTTCACACCTAGGTGTGAAACTGAAACCGCCAGGCATGCTGGGTGGTTGAGTTTTTAAAAGATTTCCTTTGTCCTTTGTCTCAGGAAAGCCATGTGGTCTCGGTGATCACATGTGTGGCCCAACACAGTCCACAGATGGAACCAGTCCACAGATGGAACCAGTCCACAGATGGAGGAATAGGTCCATAGATGGAGGAAGCATCCCACAGATGGAGGAACCAGTCCACAGAAGGAGAAACCAGTCCACAGATGGAACCAGTCCACAGATGGAGGAACCAGTACTCAGATGGAAGAACCAGTCCACAGATGGAGGAACCAGTCCACAGAAGGAGAAACCAGTCCACAGATGGAACCAGTCCACAGATGGAGGAACCAGTACTCAGATGGAAGAACCAGTCCACAGATGGAGGAACCAGTCCACAGATGGAACCAGTACTCAGATGGAGGAACCAGCTGCCATGTTGCAGACCGGAAAGCACTACAGAGGGTGGTGAGAACAGCAGAGAAGCTCACCAGATCAACTCTACCATCCATTCAAGACCTGTATCCATCTCGTTGTCAAAGAAGAGCCATCAACATCATCAAAGACACTACCCACCCCTCACACGCACTGTTCACCCTCCTACCTTCTGGTAAGCGCTACAGCAGTATGCGCAGCAGAACAACCAGACTCAGCAATAGCTTTTTCCCACAAGCCATCAGACTGCTGAACTCACTCCAGAGAACAAGACTGTAACCCCCCCCCCCATACACACACACACAACCAAGACCTAGTACTCTAAACTCTAAACTCTCCTACAGTAATGTTATAGACTCTTCTCCTTGCTGCTACTTGCACTATACACTTTGCCTCACTTGCACCTTGTCGACTCAGGTTTTTGCACTCCAGTAACAAACCTCAAGACTTCTGAAACACTGACAGTCCAGAATGTATGCTCATATTGTCTGCTATGTTGTCTGTTATTATGTTACTGTTATCTATTATGTCATGCCTGATATCTTGATATCTTGCACTTTATGTTTTGCGAGTTGTGATGTCCTATACATATCTCAGTTGTATGTCAAAATTTTTAATTGCACATTGGAGCCTTGAGAAATGCAATTTCAGTCTGCGTGCAATGTACTGTTGCAGTGCTTTGATTGACAATAAAGTTCGCTTTGACTTTGACTTTGACTTTGACTAACCAGTCCTCAGATGGAGGAACGAGTCGACAGTTGAAGGAACCAGTCCACAGATGGAGGAACCACTCCTCAGATGGAAGAACCAGTCCTCAGATTGAACAAGTCCACAGATGGAGGAAAGAGTCCACAGACCGAGAAATGAGTCCACAAATGGAGGAACCAGTCCACAGATCGAGGAACGAGTCCATAGACGGAGGAACCAGTCCAAAGATGGAGGAACCAGTCCATAGATGTAGGAACCAGTCCACAGACGGAGGAACAAATCCACAGATGGGTCCTTGAACAGCTGCTGCTGGATGGGGCTCATCAACGGTCCAATTATCACAAACTCTTATTGCCCAGTGTGACTTATGTTTATATTTTTTTTTCTCTTCATGACATATTATGTATTTTTGTTGGACAACATCACATTCTTCAACCAGCGTTTGTTGCAAGTCAGCCAGCATGGTTGGGTTGGACCGGATCACTCAAATATGATGTGGATTCCTGGAGCAGGTACCAAGCAACCCATGTTCACCTGGGAGCACCAGAAGCTCAAAACCTGAGTCAATAGCCACGGCACAAAAAACATTGTTTGGTATTGAGAGAGAAGATCTTTCAAATCTTTTATCCTCAGTTCTGCTGCTCATCCCACATGCATGTTCCTGACAAACAAGGCACCATTTAATAATAATCATAACCAATCATAACTGCTTTCCAGCAGTAGATGTATTGGTAATAAGCAATGTTACGACAAAGAAGTAATCTACCAAACACTAAATTATGTCCTTTGTACATACATATGAAATCAGTAAAGTTACTTCACATCTGTGTTCCTGGTAAAAATGATAAAAATTCTTTGTCTGACGGCTTTGATTTGCAGTCCGTAGATGATGGCGTTCATCGCAGGAGGGACCACGTGGAACATTATGGAGGCCAACTTCCTCTGGTCCGATAAGTTGGGGAACCGGTGCAGAGTGATGAGGATGATGCCCGACACGAACATGATGATGTACAAGGTGAGGTGGGTGGCGCAGGTCTGCAGCGCCCGGCCGTTCAGCGTCCTCCTCTGGCTGCTCAGACTCACCACGACGATCCTCAGGTAGGTGAGCGCCACGCTGCCGACGGACGAGCCCAGCAGCAGCACCGTGTAGGCGAGGCCGTAGATGTTGTTGATCAGGACGCTCTCGCAGGACAGCTTGAACAAGGAGGCGTTGTCACAGAACGGGTTGGATATGACCCTCCTGCAGCGCGACAGGCGGACGCTGAGGCCCAACAGGACCGACACGAAGACCAGACAGATGGCCCAGGCCCACGCCGACAGCACCACCACCATCCTGCTGGTCATGATGATGGAGTACCGCAGCGGGCTGCAGATGGCCACGTAGCGGTCGTAGGCCATGATCATGAGCACCGTGTGAACGGCGCTAGCGTGTACGTGGCCACAGAAGGCCTGGACGACGCAGCTGATGTAGTGGATGTGGCGCTCTGAGATCGGAGTGAAGACGTCGCTGAGCAGGCGGGGGACGATGATGGTGGCGCCAAAGACGTCGTTGACGCTCATGTTGCAGAACAGCAGGTACATGGGCTGGTGGAGGCTCCTCTCCATGACTATCAGGACCACCAGGCTGATGTTGGACACCATGATGAAGATGTAGATGATGAGGAGGAGGATGAAGGCTGGAATGGAGGACTGAGGGGTGACCTTTAACCCCTCCAGCTGAAGAACGTCCAAATCAACACTCTTGTTCCCCATCCAGGAGAGGAACCTGGAGAGAACCGCCAACAGAGACCTTTTAAAAAATCTGCAGTGAGCTGGTCCAGTATGATGTCATATCTGAGCCTAAACCCCGAGTGATGATCTAGCCCAGGTGTCACCAACGTGGTGCCCGCGGGCGCCAGGTAGCCCTCCAGGAGCTTCTGAGGTGCCCACCAAGGATGTTACTAAATAGTGACAACTACAGGATTTTAGTTACAGTTAATATTTTTCTTAATTTAAATATGAGATTATTTCTTTATAACCTATAAAGAACAGTTCTTTATAACATATAAGTGAATTATCATTCAATCATAGTGATTTGAGAACAATGTCAAGACATCAGTAGAGGCTTTTAAACAAACAAGTAGCCCTGCCAGTCCACTGCAGGGCCACAAAGAGACAAATTTTATACATATATATATATATATATATATATATATATATATATATATAGAGTTGGGCAAGTTAACGTGTTATTATCTCATTAGCTCATTAATTTATTAACGCCGACATTTATTTTATCGCGCATTAAAGCACGTTGCTCACATGCTTTTATTTTGAAAAGTCTGTTTCTGCCTGCTGCAGAACTGGAAGAGAATTGACAAAAATACATGCAAAAAAGCTAAAACAGACATGTAGAGCAGTAAAGTTACTGAACTTTTACATGGACATTTTCATTTTAAAGTTCTCCAGACGGAGGATTCAACAGAAACAAGGTTATTTGTAACAACTGTCAAGTTGAACTCCCTGTTAAAAGTTTCTGCTGTTACCTCTGAAATTAATGTTTTAATGTTCTGATTGTGGCTCAGGATTTTGTTGGTAGACTTTTTTATTTTTCATATAAAACAGGATGACATTAACGCCCTGGTAGAGGCAATAAGATTTATTTTATTTTACGTTTTTTAAGATGAGATTTACACTAAATATGTGTTACTGACAAGTGCTGATGTTAAAAGTGTTTGAACAACAAATGTTATGACACTTTAGTTCATATGGCAGCAGAACATTTAAATAAAAGTGACCTTTACACTACTTTTGAATTCATTATTTGATTTTACATATACGATGCAATTAATCGCAATTTAAATTTTATTCGTTGCCCAGCCCTAATATATCTACATATTTATTTTTTGCCTCTGCTTTAATCAGATGTGTTATCTTTATTTTGATATGCTGAGTTCAAAACACCTTGTAGTTTCAGAGACCTGCTCATTCTAAATCAAGGAAGCCATCTTTGAGCAGCAATCTAAAAACAACAGGCCTCATTGGAAAAGGAGGTTAAAGGTCTAAATCATATATATATGTTATATATTCATACTTGTGTATGAGCACAGATTAAAATATTTTTTGTATTAAAAAACATTTCAAATGTTGATCATAATTTTGCTCAGAAGGTTGTTTCTTACTCAGGATTTAGGAACAGATATTAGGAACATGGAGCACAAGGTTAAAGGCAGAATCATGAATTAAACACTGAAATATTGAATAATGTGGTCATTATCTCATCATATGACCCTCAACGGGCCCCAGTCCTCTTCACGCTTCAAACCATGAGCTGTGGCGTTTTAATGAAACAGCAGACCGTCCAACAGAGTCTGGAAAACATCACGGAGAACGTTCTGATTGAGGAGGTCAAACAGACAACCTGAAACCCTGAAGGTCCTGATTCAGTCATCAGATCAGCAGGATTCATGGATGAAGGAGACTTTTCACAAACATCATCTTTCACCAAGAAATACAAGAAAATCAGGAGCCTGGAAGCAGAACAGGAACAAGTTCCTGGTCAGTTCCAGATCAGTTTCAGTGTCTCATAAAGGAAGATCTGATGACTCTGGTGAACTATGACTGAGCTCTCTGACCCATCCGTCAGGAATCAGTCCACCGGTAAAAGACTCCAGACTGGTTCCTGGTTGGACTGGAGGCTGTCAGGAATCAGTCCACCGGTAAAAGACTCCAGACTGGTTCCTGGTTGGACTGGAGGCCGTCAGGCGCAGCGTTGGCAGTCAAACACATATTCCTGCTGTTATTACAACTCATGTCAGACTCTTTTCTGGTTCAGAAAGCAGTTTTTCTCCTCATCAGAACAGTCCTGCTCTGTTTCAGTAAAGTCAAGATGTGATGGACAGACAGTGACGGCGTTTACCTCTGCTCATCCTCCTCCCCTCATGACACGATCTCAGCCTCTTAATAAACTGCCAGAGCAACACACACTCCTGCAGCTCAGCCCCCCCCCCCGGAGACTGTGGACGCCTCTGTTTCCTAACTGGGGAAAGTTTCTAAGAAGTACCAATAAACTTGCTGCTGTCTCATGTCCAATCTAGATCTGTCAGGAAGCTTTTTGATCATTTATTCAAAGTCAAAGCATTTTAACCACATTTTTATTCTTTCCTAAAAGTGTCTGGACAGCAGAAACTGCACACAAACACACAGCAGGTAAATTAAAGTAAGTCTCAGTAAATTTATCTCTAATGATGCCACTGACATTAAACCTTCACCGGATGTTGGTAACATCCATGAAATCCACACAAGCAAGTACCGTATTTTCTGGACTATAAAGCGCACCTGAATATAAGCCGCACCCATTAAAATATAAATGCATTTTTTGTGACATATAAGCCGCACAGGACTATCATCAGTCTACACGCCGGATGGGTCAGCTGACCTGGCAGGGGGCCGTCTGGTGACCCGGGGGGGCACAGCACCGCCGGGGGAGACGACAACGGCCTGGTCCGGACCGCATGATGAACCGGGCTCTGGGACGGTCGGCTCCGTCGCTCGCCAGACTGAATGGAGCTCGGTCTTCCCAGAGGAGACGGTCTGGTTCATCTGTGTTTCCTCCTCTGACCTGGAGATATCTCACTGGTCATCATTATGGAGATATACTGGTTCTAACGGCTGTTAACTGTTTTAACGGCTGTTACCTGGAGTTAGCACTCGGACCACGGGACCGGGCATGCAATGGAGCGCTGGACGCTAGCAGCTCCTCTAGTACACCAGATTTTTCCTGGTGTACTGAAACTTGAATTTCCTCCTTGGGGGATTAATATTTAGTAATTTTTCATTTGAATTTTTGAATTGAATAAGCTGCCGGTATCCAGGCTGAGAAATAAGATATTTACACTGAAAGATTTTGTACCATAAGTGTTTATTCACATACCTGAACTGATTGTTTCTGAACAGAACCTGTAACACGGCAGTAAAAGTTCTGATCAAACTAAACAGAAAAGTCATTGGTGGTTTTATTCATTTTCCTCCTGTACACTAAAACCAAGTTGCTTTATTTTTTCTCCTCCTGTGTACTGAAACCCCCCCCCCACACAGCAAAGACATCTGGATCGGACCCGCGAAATGGACCCGTATCAGGGTCCACTTGCACTCAGTGCTTGCTGAAAACCCTTGTCTCATCTTCATCACCCTGGTAGATCAGGATGATCAGCAGATTTTTATCATCCCTCCTTCAATTATCTGACGTTCGTCAGGACTGTGAGCTGAAATCAGTCCCTCACCATGATGCTCCCACCTGTTGCTCTGGTGTTTTTGGGCTGATGTGTAGCCTCATTTGTCCTCCAAACACGGTCTCATTATTACCTGAGCAGACTATACTCTCCCATGTCCAAATGTTGTGCAGCAAACCTTCAACAAGCTCCAACATGCCTGTTCTTCAGCAGGGAGTCTTTCATGGTGAACCTGCAAACAGGCCGGATCTCTGAAGCTTCTGAAAATCCTTCTCTCCTCTGTCAGAAACCTGGAGAGGTCCACCTGGTCATGAAGGGTTGAACCACAGACCAGGTGGACCTCTCAACCTGGTCCATCTGGTCATGAAGGGTTGAACCACAGACCCAACCGTCCTCACTGGAGCATTCAGAACATTCAAGAGTCTTCTGGAACCAATGCCAGCATGTTTTACAACGATAAGGTTGCAAAGTCTTGAGAGGGTTCTGCTTTTACCCATCATGAGATGTTCCTTGTGTGACACCTCCACCTGTGTGAAGATGTGTTCAGGTTAACGGCTGGTGTGGTGACCAGTGATCTAGTCCTCTGACCATCTCACCTCCGTGCTGCTACCTGCATCTGTTTATGTAGTCATTTCATTCAGTCCTCTCTCTGTCCTCCATCCTCTCTCTGTCCTCCTTCCTCTCTCTGTCCTCTATCCTTTCTGTCCTCCATCCTCTCTCTGTCTTCAATCTTCTCTGTCCTCCATCCTCTCTCTGTCCTCAATCTTCTCTGTCCTCCCTCCTCTCTCTGTCCTTCATCCTCTGTCCTCCATCCTCTCTGTCCTCCATCTTCTCTCTGTCCTCCATCCCCTCTCTGTCCTGTCTCTCCCCTCTTTTCTGTCTTTATCCAGCTGGTCTTCATCAGGAAGGTCCCTCCATATGATCCAGGTCCTGGTCCAGGTTTCTTCCCCTTAAAGTGGAGTTTTTTCTTGCCACTGTTTGTCTTATTTTTTTTTCTCCCACTGTGGGAGTTTTTTACCTGCCATTATCCTTGGTTAGGATTTAATATTATAAATTTAGTTAATGATATTTGCTTGGTAATGAGGCGCCTCCTTATAAGCCAGTGGTTGGAACTGTTATGTTTGGTTGCAGAGGACCCAAATGAAGGTGACCAGGGAGTCAGAAATAATCCACAAAGTCTTATAATGAATCAAAGAGCACTTCCAGAGCTGGAAATATCTGAGGAGCCACAGTTTGAGACACCAAAGCAGAGTAAAATAAAACCGAAAACAAGAACCGAAACATTGAGTGCAAAAGAAGAAACTGTTCAGTGGCTAAAAGGCTGGACAGACAGCTAGCAATGTTTTGGGGACGCAGCAGCAGAAACAGAGTTCAGGGGTTCAGCACCAGGAGGAGGGACGGCAGAGTTCAGGTGAACTGAGGAGACTGGAGCTGGAGCAGCAGCTGGAACACCTGGACCAGCAGCTGGAACACCTGGACCAGCATCTGGAACACCTGGAGCGCAGCTGGTCAACTATCTGGAACACCTGGAGCAGCAGCTGGAACACCTGGAGCAGCAGCTGGAACACCTGGAGCAGCAGCTGGAACACCTGGAGCAGCAGCTGGAACACCTGGAGCAGCAGCTGGAACACCTGGAGCAGACATTAGAACACCTGGAGCAGCAGCTGGTCAACTATCTGGAACACCTGGAGCAGGAGCTGGAACACCTGGAGGAGGAGCTGGAACACCTGGAGCAGTAGCTGGAACACCTGGAGCAGACACTAGAACACCTGGAGCAGCAGCTGGAACACCTGGAGCAGCAGCTGGAACACCTGGAGCAGCAGCTGGAACATCGAGAGTGCAGCTGGTCAACTATCTGGAACACCTGGAGCAGCAGCTGGTCAACTATCTGGAACACCTGGAGCAGCAGCTGGAACACCTGGAGCAGCAGCTGGAACACCTGGAGCAGCAGCAGCTGGAACACCTGGAGCAGGAGCTGGAACACCTGGAGCAGCTGGAACACAGCTGGAACACCTGGAGCAGCTGGAGCAGCAGCTGGAACACACTGGAGCAGCAGCTGGAACACCTGGAGCAGCAGCTGGAACACCTGGAGCAGGAGCTGGAACACCTGGAGCAGCAGCTGGAACACCTGGAGCAGGAGCTGGAACACCTGGAGCAGCAGCTGGAACACCTGGAGCAGCTGGAGCAGCAGCTGGAACACCTGTACCAGCAGCTGGAACACCTGGACCAGCTGGAGCAGCATCTGGAACACCTGTACCAGCAGCTGGAACACCTGGAGCAGCAGCTGGAACACCTGGAGCAGCAGCTGGAATACCTGGAGCAGCAGCTGGACACCTGGAGCAGGAGCTGGAACACCTGGAGCAGGAGCTGGAACACCTGGAGCAGCAGCTGGAACACCTGGACCAGCAGCTGGAACACCTGGACCAGCAGCTGGAACACCTGGACCAGCAGCTGGAACACCTGGAGCAGACACTGAAACAGAAGCTGGGATGGCTGAAGCAGAAATAGGGGCCGGGTCCTTGGCAACAAGAACAGGAGTGGGATTCAGGGGCCCTCAGGATGAGGAGAACCAGCCTGGACTTGTTCATTCTGCCCATCTGTCTGTCTTGGTATTAACCAGTTAGCTGGACTCGGCTCCTGCCAATATGGTTCCACCCTGAACCCCCAAAAACAGGCTTCAAGCCGACTCTTCAGAAACCTGCAGGTGACGTCACGGAGGGTTTGTCCAGGTCTTTTTATATCATCTATGGTTTTGTCACAGCTGACGAAGCTGCTGAGGAACCATGGCAACCAGACCACACAGACGAATCTCTGAAACACTTTTATTTTAAATTCATCATTCATCTATAAGTATATCCAGATGTGGGTATTATATAATTTATATCGATCCCCTGTTCCTGGGGTGACTTACAACATTTCACTTCCATTCAAATAAATAACGTGAACATTGTTTTATATGCAGTCATGTCTAAATGATGGAGGTTGATGTGTGAAGAGTTGTTTGGTCTGATCTAAACAACAGTCCCATCCCTAAATGTAGGTGTCTTGTATGTTCTTTCACTCGGGCTAAAAGCGCTACATATCCAAAACCATCTTAAAGAGTATTTTTATTTCACTCAACTGAGTTTGTCAGTTTTTATGAGCGACTCTTACAACGAAACTCTTCATGATGCTGGCACGCAGGTCTTTGCTGACCAGTCCGTAGATGATGGGGTTGATCGCTGGAGGAACGATGACGAACAGAACGCTGAAGAACTTCCTTATGTTTTGGGAGACGGAGGGGAACCTATAACTTACAACTATGGTCAATATTGCTATTTTATAGAGGACATATATAACAATGTGGGGAACACACGTCTGCAGGGCTTTGTTATGGGTGCTCCTGTCAGTTCTGCCTTGTTTCAAAGAAGCACTAAGGATTCTGATGTAGGATAAAGCAATGACGACGAAGACCGCTGTACTCAAAGACCAGGTCATGGACAGACCTGGAAAAAAACACAGAAAAGAGACAGATGACATTTGCATTTAATATATGTAAATCTAAAACTAAACGAGGAAGTTTATAAACCATCTAACCGTATAACCATCTAACCGTAGATGTTATTGGCGGGGGGGGGGATGCAGGCCAGGTTGAGGACGCTCCGGTTGCTGCAGTAGACGTGTTTGATGGTTCGGCCACACAGCGGTACGTTCATGTGGAAGCTGAAGAGCACAGCTATGAGCAGCAGAGCAACGATCCAGGCCAGAGCGCAGCAGACGTGCAGCCGAGCTGAAGTCATGATGGAGTGATACCTGAGGGGCTCACAGACTGCAACGTACCTGCACAGAGACGAGTCCAAGAGAAGCATCCTCAGCTTTACTGCAACACATGGAACAAGTATTCAGCAGCACAGACACAGTTTCATGAGTAAAAGCATGTAAAAGTCCCTAAAAAAGAACAATTCTGATTCAGATTTCAAACATCGACTCTTAGACGGATGATTTGCAGACAAGAAGCCTTCAAAGAACGTTTCCAAGGCCTGTTAGAAGAGCAGCTACACAGATTAATGACTCTATCAGGGTTAGGGTTAGGAACATTTCTCTTGATGTTCTGATGCGTCCTGTCACCTGTCGTAGGCCATCACGCCCAGAATCGTCTGCACCGCGACGCCGTACGTGTGAACGCAGAAGCCCTGGGCGATGGCCGGGCCATAGGGGATCCTCTTCTGCCCCATCAGGAAGTGCATCATGAGGCGAGGCAGCACCGCCGTGGTGCCCAGCAGATCACACACCATCAGGTGACAAACCATCACGAACATGGGTCTGTGCAGGTTCCTGTCCATGATGATGACGCACACCACCACACCATTACCCAGCAGCACCACCACGTAGGCTAACAGAGCCAGGAAGAAGAGGAAAGGACCGTAGCCTGGTGGCACGTCGAAGCCCTGCAGTTCAAACACAATCGGATGTTTGAGGGGAACCACCATCGTTTGGTTTTCCATCCAAGTGTGGTTCTGTAAAATATAGATCAATGAAACCCTTTTAGACAGGTGAGGACTCAGGTATCAGACAGTGATGATGTCAGATAAACATGCTGCAGCAAACTCCAATTACAGGCTGAAACACATAAATACATGTGACATTTGTCAGGATCATTTACAGTTAAGGGCATAAAAAAGATTATTTTATAGTACCTATAAAAGAAATAACTGACGTTCAATGTTCAGGCAGTCCAGGAGAACTTTAATAATCAACCAAGAGGTGAAGGTTAACGAATGAAAAAGATAAAGTCTGTTGTGCCCTCCCTCCATCAGAGCAGATGTTCCTCTGACTTCATGAAGAAAGGGTGTCGTCCTTTTATTGACTTCACTTTGTTTTTGACGTCGTCCCAGAGTCATCTGCACCATGGAAACATCTGGATGAGACTGGTTTCTAGTGCAGAGGCACTAAAAATCCAGAGCAAATGACATTGGTAGATCACTTTCACAGTGCATATTTCTTTTTATGCACTAAAAACATAAACACTCTGGTAATCCATTCTAGGACATCTCACCATTTATTGCACCAAGTTTCACTTTCCTACTTTGTTACAGAGGTTTTATAGAGGTTTTTAAAGAGGACTGAATCGACCATGGTGGCACATGGGACACCTTATTGTCGTGAAGGAGTTTGTGATGTTGCCCCTGGGCGGCCCAGGTAGAGTCCAGGTAGAGTAGTTGGTCCTGTTGGATCAATCAAAGAACTTCTTTCAAAAGTTCTTTGATTGATATTCTGAACAGTTGTGGTTGGTCAATAAAGAGCACTTGTTAAATGCCCTTGTTAAAATGATGGGGGGAATACAACATACATTAAAGGCTGTCAGTTATCTATGAAATGCGTTCCAGCGTAATTTCAATATGTAGATTGTCAGTCTGGGTCAGTCTCATAGACTGTCGATCTAGAGATCTAACCCAACCATATGAGACTCTCTGGATGAGGCTCAACTTCTCTGCACATGAGCTGATGCAGGTTTTTAACTGGAGCATCAACGTTTCCCAGAACGTCGCGTTTTTGTGCACCCTGAGCCAGTGTCATTTGCCTTTGTTCGTTAATGGCCAAAAATTGATGAATTGGTGCTTGTTGCTTCTAAGATCTTGGACCCGACTGATTTAAAGTGCCATGAAAAAGTAATTGCGCCCTTCCTCATTTCTTTTTTTATTATTTGGCATGTTTGTCACACTGTTTCAGATCATCACACAGACTTAAATGTTAGACAAAGATAATCCAAGTTAACATAAAAATTCAGTTTTTAGGTGGTGATTTTATTTAAGGGGGAAAAAAAACTATCCAAACCTACATGGCCCTCAGTGAAAAAGTAATTGCTCCCCCGTTAAATCATGAAGTAACTTTGGTAAATCTCAGATCAGTTTCTCTGGCCACAACCAGGCTTGACTAGTGCCAGACCTGTCAAATTAAGAGTTCACTTAAATAAAACCTATCTGACAAAGTCCAGAAGATCCCAAAAAGAAGACATCATGCTGTGTTCCAAAGAAATTCAGGAACAGATAAACAGTAACTGACATCTCAAGGTCTGGAAAAGGTTCCAAAGACTTTTCTAAAGCTTTGGGACTCCAGCGAACCACTGTGAGAGCCGTTTATCCACAAATGGGGAAAACGTGGAACAGTGATGAACCTTTCCAGGAGTGGCCTCCAGAAATCACACCGAGAGCAGAGCATCGACTCAACCTAGAGGTCACAGAGAACCCACTCAACGTCTAAAGAACTGCAGGCCTCACCGCTTTACTCTTTTGGGATTAATAAAGTATTGTACGTTTTACTTCAATCTAAGTCACTTTATTCAAGAGAAACGTAGCAAAGGGTTGTACGCTGCACGAGGACTGTAGCCGCTGTATATGGGCTGCCTGCCCAAACCACTGGGCCACCAGGGTGGCCCGGATTGAAGGATCTTTACCGACAGCTCAGTACTTCTTAGACTTTTGTCAGGTTCATGCAACCTAAAACATTATTAAACACACAAAGGAAAAAAAGACACAGAGTTCTGTTCATTTTACTCACGAGGAGAACGGACAGAGACGTGTTTCAGTTACACTCTCCAACCGCTCTGAACACGCTCTGCCGCTTCTTCGCTTTTTATTCAGAAAAAAGAGAAATGCCCAGTTACACAAGAAGCAGCTTTTAGTGATGAGTGGATACCAGGCTGCACGCTAATCATCGTCTTTGTCTAAATATAGTTGTTTGAAATCCTTGTTCGCAGCAGATGTCTCTGCTCTCCCATCTTTGTTGGAGGTTTCCTGTCAGTTTCTTCACCGTGGTTTTACGTTATTCCTTATCGTTATCTTTGAACACGAGTCTCTGAAAGCAGTTTGAACAACATCCTGCTCAGTGAAACACACACACACATTTCTCTCAAACAGTATAAGGGAATATAAGATAACTTCTATGTACAATTATTCCAGCAACTTATAAATACCAAAAAGTACAAAAAGTGAAAATAAACATGAATAATTTAAGAACAGTAAATGATTCGCAAGCCTTAAGTGATATTGCCGTCGTAGACTTAAGGGGATATTGAATAGGCTGAGAGTGATGTTCCAGGTGCATGAACTCTTTCTAGATCTTTGCTTCTGGAGAGTTAACAGAAGAACAGGATCCGATCCCTGCTGAGGATCTGCCGAGTTGGTTTTTGGACAGTGAAGAACCACCACTCACACTGATGCACAAAGATGTGGTTGTGTATTGTTTCTGATGGTCACAGATACACAGAGATGCACTATGAACACCATCTACAGCACGTCCACGACCAAACGCTATGGATCCAAAACCATCCATCCATCCATCCATCCATTATCTATGCCCGTTCAATCCTATGCTGGGTCACGGGGATCTGCTGGAGCCTAGGATCCAAAACCATTTTCAAGAATATTACTATCTGACTTGTTCACTTTAAGAGTCAGTTTTCCTGGCCAACTCTTACAGAGAAACCCTTCAAGATGCTGGCACGCAGGTCTTTGCTGACCAGTCCGTAGACTATGGGGTTGATCGCTGGTGGAACCATAAAGATCAGAATGCTGAAGAAGTTCCTTATGTTGTGGGAGACGGAGGGAAACCTGAGACTGATAATTACAATCAGTGAAGCTAACTGGTAGAGCAGATACACAATGAGGTGGGGAGCACATGTCTGCAAGGCTTTGTTGGGTGCGCCTTTGAAAGCCCTGCCTTGCTTAAAAGAAGCGCTCAGGATTCTGATGTAGGAGAAAGCAATGACGATGAAGACCGCTGTACTCAAAGACCAGGTCATGGACAGACCTGGAAAAAATAAAAAGAGGCAGTTATCTCGTGCCCATCTGAGATAAATGGCATGAAAAATTGGCGTCCCAGATAGGGGTTGTCTGCTGGTCTCGTTTTTTACCCCTTTTGAATTGCCCTCTTGGGTTCACTTATGTTCATTTACATGGTTTTGCCCCAGTAGGGAACCCAGTTAAGACACCATTTTGACCCCTGCCCGCTCATCACCTACCTAAGCAGAACCACTGTGAGCAATTCACATGGGGCCACCATGGAACCTATGGACAACTGCATGGGGGGGTCCCATTTATATCAGATGAAACCCCACTTACAGACTTTGACTAAGTGGATTAAATTTTTGGTTGGGACATGTTATTTCCTGTTTGTGGCAGAGGAATGCACTGACCGTAGATGTTACTGGCGGGGGTGGGGATGCAGGCCAGGTTGAGGATGCTCCGGTTGCTGCAGTAGACGTGTTTGATGGTTCGGCCACACAGCGGTACGTTCATGTGGAAGCTGAAGAGCACAGCTATGAGCAGCAGAGCAACGATCCAGGCCAGAGCGCAGCAGACGTGCAGCCGAGCCGAAGTCATGATGGAGTGATACCTGAGGGGCTCACAGACTGCAACATACCTGCACAGAGAGAGCAAATTCAAGACAAAAAGCCTTAACTTTTACCACCGAGACATAAAGATATACAGTAATCACTTTAAGACTGTCAAGCTTTCCAGACCAAGTCTGTGGACTCTGAGGTGGACCTGCCCATAACTGGGACTGAGGTTGTTGAGGTAGTTATCAAGCTGCAAGGTGGCAGGGCTCCAGGGTAGGGTGAGGTCCACCCCGAGTTCTTCAAGGGTCTGGGTCTTGATTGACATGCCTCTGCAACACCGCTCAGACATCAGCAGTGTTGTACCCGAACACGTTCATTGAACGAAAGTTCACAAACTAGTCCATATTTTTCGCGAACGTGAACTGAGCGCGTTCACTTTCTCCTTCACCAGCGGGGGGCGTGAACGAGTTCATTTGGGCAGTTGTGAACGACGCTCTTTCAAAGTTCACGCACGGTCAAAACCGTTCCAGGTTTCCAACGAACCCCATTTAAAATCCACCACAAACGAGTCTGATATGTATCTGAGGAAATCAATCAAACATGGAAACACGGCTGTCGCTGCTGTCACGCTAACAATTGCGTCATCAAACGTTTAAAACGATCATGAAGGAAGATGAGAGCTACAGTTACCCAGAGCTGGAGGAGACCCCCGACTGCCGGGGGGGATTGAAATATTGAAATGGGGGGAAAAAACATTTGCACCTTAAGGACCTGTTTTTGTCTGATAATAAAGATAATTTGGCAGCAAGTTTTTCCTCATATTAAAATATACTTAAAGGTATATCTCTCCATGTTCTTTTTATCTGGTGCCTAAATGACAAATCTAGAAGCAAAGATCAATCAAGAATTTAATACAATCATGTATACAAAGAATTATTATGCCATGCAGAATATTTTAATCGGCCGATGGTACACCTTGCTCACAACATCACAAAATGCATGCTCCCAGTTAGTTCTGTTCATCTTTTTAAGGATCCAGAGAAGGCGTGTCCTTAGTTCCTCTGAGTTTAATGGTCCTTTATCTATTAAGATCCAGATGTCCAGTCCAAACAAAGGTGGTGTGTTTGCTCCAGGAAAGGGGGTGTGTGTAACTAAATACGTTGACCTATGCCATCGCATAGTCCTTTGAAGACAGCAGGTCAGGAGGTCAAGCAGCAACTCTGAGAACTCACCCTCATATAAACAGCCAACCCACAGGCAATAAAGTTTTAGCTCTACAGTTTAAAGTTCTAACTAAGAATTCTAAATCCTAACATACTGTAGAGCAGTGATTCCCAAAGTGTGGGCCGCGGCCCCCTGGTGGGCCGTCGTGGGACTGCAGGTGGGCCGTGAGAGGTCATTATAATTAAACAAATGTGTTTTAGATCCTCAATCTTTTTTAAATATATTTTTAATAACTGTAAAATATTCATGACATTATTTAAAAAAAACATTAAGAAGTAACAAAACCAACCAGTTAAGTGTTATTCTACTGTCATCTTAACTTAATTTAACAAGTGTCACCTTATTTGTTGACCCCTTACATTAATATCATGGTTCCTTGTCCTGTATGTTGAT
>JAGFBZ010001901.1:0-80207 GCA_018398805.1 Hirundichthys speculiger
TATGTCTGTCTCTTTTCTCTGTAATAAATTCTATTCTGATTTTCTCATCAAGATCGGATCTAATTTTTTCCACAACAATTTGGCGCTGCAAAGTAGGGTCCCTCGCTTGACCGTCTGGACGGAGTGACCAGAGACCGAGAACCTCAAAAGTGCTGTTGAGATGGGAGAGAGCTGACTCACTGCGTCCTGACTGCCAACGCTGGGATCCAACGAACTTAAGTCCTACAATCTGATCGAAAAGGTTCAGATCTGAGGTGGTTCAGCATTCTCCATAGCATTTGGGGAAGTTTAGTCTGCAGGAGTGACTGCGACTGGTTAAGTTTCTGAGATCTGTTCTGAAACGCTCCTTCTGTAAGTAATCAGAAGGTTAGGCTTTAACTGTTTGGGGCAGGCAAACAGATTTTGCAAAGACGTTTGCAATCTTAGCAAGAGTATGCATACTGACTCATAAAGAAATGAGTTCTGATAAATCCAAACCTCTTTTCTGTTCCTCAGAGTTCCAATGTGAAATAGGTGGGAGAAAGAAACGGCCGTGAGAGTGTTGAATGTGAATGTCTGGACTCAGAAATATGGGTTTGTCGAGTTTGAATGAGTTGGAAAGACTGAATGAGAAATTGACTGACTGAAAGATTTGTGTAAAAGATTTGGAAGAATGTGAAACATAGCGCTGTTTTTTTTTTTTTTAAGGAGTGAATGTATCTTTATTGTTGATTCTGATGCTATTCCGCATCTCTGACCCCTGCGCATGCGCAACAATACATATATATATATATATATATATATATATATATATATATATATATATATATATATATATATATATGTATATATATTTTTGGTACCTTAAGTGTTGTTGTATGTATGTCCTGTGCCTTTGTCTGTCTCACTAAACCCAGAACCAGAACAGAGACAGTTGTTTCCCACACTGATACCCCCCCCCCCCCCTTTTTTTTTTACTCATTTGCTTTTGGCCAAAGCAATTTACAGTGATGCGACCTAGATTTTTTTTTTTTTTTTTTTTTTAAACTGTCAGGACTGAAAGCCAGTCCTGATTTCAAAGTTTGTGTTTTCTCTACACAAACTGTGACCCTGTTGTTATTCCTATTGTGATTTTGTACTAAACTTCTCTGTGCTTGAAGCCCCTTTATCTTCTTTTGTCCATGGAGAAGGTCTACAGCCTCCAGACCTTATTAGATGGCCCCCCCCCCCCCCCAGGCAGAGAAATTAACTGAAAAAGGCTCTTCAAACAGCTCCCACGTCAGGCCTTTCCTGATCCAGAAAGACTTCTCATCCCCCGACAACTAGATGGCTAAGCAGCTCTTCCTGAGACCAGCAGACACCCCTGCTCACGAGTCACCTATACAGCGGTAACAGTTGCTGAGAGAGCCACTTGGACCCATGCTAGCCAAATGCAAAAGGTGCCAGAATCCACTGGTGACCTCCCTCCGGCTATAAATCACCCAGCATCAGAGTAGACGCTCTACTCCACCCATCACCAGGTGAAAGTCATGTCCTCACCAACAGAGGGGACATCTCAGCTGAAGGAATGAGTGCTGATCAGGCCTATGGCAGCACTCCGAGCAACATGCTCCAACACAGGTGCTTTGTTCTGCTTGGTGAGTGACATTGGCTCAGACACGGACAATGGCAACCTGTTGGACTGACAGGTTGTGGACTATTTGGCTCAAAATGCCCTTGATTTGGATTATTAGTCATTTGGCCTGTTTCCTGAGGGTCAGGAGGTCATTCAAGATTGCTGCATGACAAAAGATCTCACACTGCAGCACCTTTATGTGGTGTCAGCTCATGACACACCCCGCCATCGCCGCTCTCCAACTGACCCACGTGACTCAATCTGGGGCTTGGATGTCCCACCTGACAGGAAACTCTGGTCAAACATTTTTTTTCCCCTTGATGGAAAAACTCATGCTCCGCCTTGAAACTGTGAACTACAAGCTGGACTAATTCACCAGGGACTCTGTGGTTTCCCAAAAAGGACTCTGCTTGCGGACCATGGGCCCTATCTTGCACCTCCCAATACCCAATACCCAATACCCATTACCTGCAAATCTCAGATTTAGGAGCCTCTGCCAACCGAAATGCAATCTTCCACCTCCCAAAACCTGTTACCCATTTTGCCGTCTCCCTTAAGCACATTGTGGGCGCGGCAATGGGCGTGTCTCCTGCGCTTTCCACGAATTCGGTATCTTGCGGTACTGGTATCTCGCAGATTTTGGGTATTGGGTAATGGGTGGTCTGACCACCCATTACCCAATACCCAAAATCTGCGAGACACCAGTACCGCAAGATACCGAGTTTGTGGAAAGCGCAACTGGCATGTCGGCGCGTAAAAGAGCGCGTCCAAATCCTGTCATTGCGCGTCCATCCAGTCACATGTGTACTGCACAACTGGCTCTACCTCTCGATTATGCATCACTGTATTACTTTCATACGTTATTATTCTCTTAAGGGCAGATGATTTCTGTACAGCTGTGGCATGATCTCATTCAGATGTTTGCTGTGGAGGAAACGAGGAGATCACAGAACTCTGTTGTGAAAAAAGCACCGCTTCCAGCGGCTATGCGTCTTGGCGCAGCTGTGCGTCTTTGCCCAGGGGATGTGTTCGAGATAACTCAAAAAGTTATGGACGGATTTTGATGACATTTTCAGGAGTTGTCAGAAATGTGAAAAGGAAGAACTGATTTTATTTTGGGTGTGATCCGGAAGAAATCCTGGATTCTGGATCACTTTCAAATTTTCGATAACATTGCGCTGTTTAGTTGTTTCTTGAACCCTAAAGCAACCACAATGGAGACAGGAAGGGAGTTCTGGAATTTTAAGAGTTTAATTCTCTCAGAACGGTAAAAAAGGAGGATTCGAGGGTTGGCAGCCAAACCAACAATCCAGGGGACGACGAAGGCAAGGAGGTGGCACTGCGAATGGCTGGATCAGGCGTTTCTGTGGGAAGATCTGGAGACGAGTCTGGTTGAATGATGACTGAATAGGTACAGGTGTGCAGTGCCACACCTGGGCTGCTCGTCGGATGGGAAGGTGAAACAGAGGTGGATCTGAGTGTCTATGTAGAGGATTGAAGGTGGCGCAGTGGGTTGTGCGCAGGAGCCCCAGAGGTGGAAGGTTGCGGTTCACAAACCCAGCTTGAGACCGTAACACGCGCTCAATGGGGCTGGAAATTTTGTTTCTCAACATCTCCGTTAATTATTGCCCACAGCTCATTAAATTTCACTCAGGTATTGACACTGAAAACCTCTATAAAATTTCAGAGGCTGATCCGGGTCTGATCCAGAAGGCGGGTTTTATCGCAATCTGTAAATCGCTGTATGGGAGAACTGTTGTGCTTGGCGGAGGTCTGCGCTCTCTGAGTGCTTTTCTAGTTAAGAAATGCTTTCCTGGAAGCTCACCGGCTCTATTTTTTTTCTGAGCAGTTTGTTGGAACTTCTTGGAGTACAAAAGAAATGATTAAATCATTTGCTCCACATTAGTTAGAGCTAGTTATGTATATATCAGTGCAGAGGAGGAGGAAAAAAGAGGAGGAAGCTCTACAGCAGAGTCCCAGACGAGCTGCCCATGAGAGCTGCTCTGATCTGGATGAAAAGACGCTCCATAGCAGTTAGCAGGTACCGCAACCTGCTCTTAAAGGCAATGGCTACTGACGCACTGATTGGTTAAACAGGTGGAACGCCCTAACCACTCCCATGCATAATGTGTGCATAATATAGTGGTTTTTGCAGGTAAGATCGTGGGTTTTGGGAGGTGGAAGATTGCGTTCTTTGTGGGGGAACGCCCCTCCCAATACCTAATATCCCTTAATAGCAGGTTTTGGAGGTTTGGCGCAAGATAGGGCCCCATGTGTCCTCCTCTGGCTGGCTTTCATTGCTGGTAACAGCTGGCAGTCTCTCCTGCTGTGGATTATGACCTCAGTCATCATTGTTGTTCTTTCATGCAGCATTATTCCCTTAGTCAAGAACTGTCTAAGATGATTCCCATCCAGTTTTGGATCTGTATACCCCATGTTCCCAAACAAATCCCATGGACTCTATTTCTAATCCTCCCTCATCGCCTGGATATTATGACGATTCATCAGAATGACTCTGACAACGACTCCTTTGTGTGATCGTCCGTTTTCCAACACTGAATATTATTGTCCATATTCATAAGTCAAACATTGTTTCTGTTTTCAATCATGTTTATGATGGTGATCATTGAATCTCAGTGAATTTGGTGACCTAATGTTACAGTTAATGGATGTTATTGTGTGATTAATATAAAACATATCAATGTTTTATTATAATCAAAAGAGAGAAATTGTGGTGGAAATTTTTATTTGGTTTATTTCATCTTGTAATTTTGTCATCTAACAATATGTTTAAAAGTGATTTGTCTGTGTCACACGAGACCAAATGTCTGACGGGGGGCAGGCACGGGGGTCGGCTGTGGCTCATTGATCTAGGAGACACGGCAGGGGTCAGCTGTGACTTCCTAAATTCAATTAGCACCAACTAAATAACTTCTTGATCAAAGAAACTGTTTTAACATTGCTAAACTCAATCAGTCTGTTCTCAACAAATGCCTCTGTATGACATCCCTAAACTCAATCAGTCTGTTTAAACAAATGCCTCTGTATAACATTGCTAAACTCAATCAGTCTGTCTTGAGACAAATGTCTTTTTGCTTTGACCACCACCTACTGTGTCTACACTCTGTATGCAAATCTGTAACACCTTGCTGTCTTGGTGTATAAAGATCAGCCTTTTTGTATCTGCAGAGTGATCAGCCAGTGCTCTGCGGAGTGGTGGCTGGTCGCTCTCCTTGTGGCCACAAGTATCTGTATGTCTGTCTCTTTTCTCTGTAATAAATTCTATTCTGATTTTCTCATCAAGATCGGATCTAATTTTTTCCACAACACTGTCAATTGTCCTCTGATTAATAAAGTTCTATCTTATCTACGAAGGTAAACACCTTTAGTAGTTTTATTGTTATAGCTGAACTGTCTTTCCAGATATTGTGTATAATTTATCTAACAGATTAAATCTTTACATAAATCTTACTGTTCTCCAGACGATCAACCAGCTCCTCCTGATTCATTCTCTTCAGGAAGTTCAGAGTGATCTTCAGAAATGACTCTCGGCTACTCTTCATCTGTTCTTCATCCTTGTCCTCCAACACCACCACATTCTCCTTTTGACTCTCTAAGCATTCTGGGTAATTTGTTTCCAGAGTCTTCTTGATTCTCTTGAGTTCGCTCCTTACAAAAGTGATCATGTTGTCCTCCAGAAGCTGGAACAGAAGATCATGTGAATGATACAGACTAAAATCATGGAGTCACATCAGATCCATGTTGAGAGACAGTTTACTGTTCTACAACAGCAGCACTGAGATGACCATCAACAGAACATGCAGAAGCAGTTGTACATGTACAGACCTTGAATATGGAGTCCAGATCTGTTTGATGCTGCTGGGCAGATGAACCACTGGGAGGCTCTGAGATCTGCTGCTGGTCTCTGTGGAGGAATCATGAAGAATCAGTTCACGGTCTAAACTCTTCATGTTCAAACTGCTCAGTAAAAATTAGAAATGACAAATAGAATTCATGTTGAGAAAAGTAACACAGATATAACTCCTCTGAGCCCTGGAAGAAGGATCATCTCAGACATCAAGAGTTTATTCTTGTTGCATTGTCAGGACAACAACCTGATTACCAAGATCCCTGCTGCAGTTCTGTCCTGTTCAAAACACTCTTCAAAGGTCCAAACTTTTTAACTGGTAACCAGTTAATAGTTTGATTTCAGGAAAATGCTGTGCCCATCAATATACTGTATAATAAAGGAAAATATCAAAAGTACTTACATTTCATTAAGACAACGTTTATACGGAATCATCACGAGGTTCACTGTAGGACTTTCTCTCTTCCTCCTGATAAAAAAATAATATTTTGAATATTAAAACATTTAATCTTAAGTAGATAATGGACAAATGTGACACCACATACAGTTCAAGAAATTCTGTTGGTCTAACCCTAACCCTGTTCACTGTCTGGAATCTATGTTACCAGCAAAGCAGAAAGACATTAACACCACATGAATGAGGACTTGCATATTGGCTGTAGGTTGTATTTGTAGGTATTGCCCCACACTTCTGCACAGTAGTTTATATAAGGAAGAAAAAGCATACAGTACAGTGTATACAATGTTTTGTGGTTCAGAAGGTGTCTTAATTTACTTGAAATTCCAACACTCTGTGCCAGTTTTGACCTAACGTGTTTAACCTGAGTTTTCCAGTTGAGATTGTGGTCAATTATTATACTGAGAAATGTGTTCTTGAATACTCTTTCTAATTTGATAATATCAATCATCAATTCAACAGGTCTGTTTTATTTAATATTACATTTACCAAAGACCATGAATTTAGTTTTTTTATGTTTAGTGGTAATTGATTTGCATCAAACTACATTTTTAACTTGGATAGCTCAGCAGAGACAATCTTCAATAGCTGTCGTTCGCAAAAATGACCGTTTTTCAATATACAGTGGCTTGCAAAAGTATACATACCCCTTGAACTTTTCCACATTTTGTCACGTTACAAGCACAAACTTAAATGTATTTTATTGGGATTTATGTGATAGACCAACACAAAGTAGTGCACAGTTGTGAAGTGGAAGGAAAAAATGATGGACAGATTCTCCCACCTGATCTGTGGATCTCTGCAGCTCCTCCACAGTTACCATGGGCTTCTTGGCTGCTTCTCTGATTAATGCTCTCCTTTCCCATACAGATCAGTTTAGGAGGACAGCCATGTCTTGGTTGATTTACAGTTGTGCCATACGCTTTCCATTTTTGGATGTTGGATTGAAACGTGCTCCATGACATGTTCAAAGCTTGGGATTTGTTTTTATAACCTAACCCCTGCTTTATACTTCTCCACAACTTTATCCCTGACCTGTCTGTTGTGTTCCTTAGTCTTCATGATGCTGTTTGTTCACTAATATTCTCTAACAAATCTCTGAGGCCTTCACAGAACAGCTGTATTTATACTGAGGTTGAAGTACACACAGGTGGACTCTATTTACTACTTAGGTGACCTCTGAATGCAGTTGGCTGCATTGGATTTTATTTAGGGGTATCGGAATAAAGGGGGCTGGATACATATGCACGCCACACTTTTCAGATTTTTATTTGAGAAAACTCTTTACCACCACATATCATTTTCCTTCCACGTCACAACTGTGCACTACTTTGTGTTGGTCTATCATATAAAATCCCAATAAAATATGTAGGGACATGATTTCTCTTCCCAATCCAACTATTCACATATCAACAAACTTTTTTTGTTGCTGTAGAACTTGCTTTTATTTTTATGCATATTTATAATAACAACAATAGTAATAATAATAAGAACAATAATAATAGTAGCCTATAACCTATTTCTCTTCCCAAATGAACTATTTACATATCTACAAACTTTTTTTTTGTTGCTGTGGAACTTGCTTTTATTTTTTTATCTGTAAATTAATAACCACAATAGTAATTGTAAGAATAATAATAATAGTAGCCTATAATGAATATGAATATTTGGCCCTGGGGGACGTGGAGAGGAGGGAAAAAGCTCGAGTTGTCTCGCACGGGGGGTGGGGTGTTTGTGTGCACGCGCGTCGCCTCGCCTGTGTATGTGGCGACACGCGCCCAGTCCACACACAGAAACTCGCCCCGACCGCGCGCTGGCTGTGCACTGAGCCCGGCAGAGAGAGAGGGGGAGAGAGAGAGAGAAGCGCAGACAGCAGCCACTCAAACCTAGCAGTTTGAGTGCGCGAGTCTCAAAATCACCAGAAAAAGTAGCTAGATTTGTCACTAATCGCTTTTTACAAATTAAGTCGCTAGGGGGGTCTGGAAAGTCGCTAGATATAGCGACAAAGTTGCTAAGTTGGCAACACTGCAGCTGGATTGTCAACGGGCTCAGTGCGCATGCCCTGGTCTTAATCAACCAATCGCAATCGAGAATTCAATTCAAATCCGGTTTAATATTTTCAGGGGGTGGAGGGTACCCCCCCCCACCCCCCCACCCCTGAAAATATTAAACCGGATTTGCACGTATCTCAAAAATGACCCCCAGGATGGAAAAAAACTCGGAAATCCGCAAATCCGCGGAGAATTGACACCCCTGGAATATTCAGATATATAAAAACCACAGACTGTCTTTTGGGCTCTCTCTCCTTCTTACTTTTGATCTAGTCACTTTAACACTTTTCGTTTTTCTTTGTTGTACACTGCACTCTCGCTTTTGCGTTTTTTTAGTTCTCTGTTAGTTTCGTTGACCAACCACTTTTTTATTCGTCTGGCGGTTTCCAACGCAATGCCTGATAGTTATGATTTTGTTTTACCAAGAGCAGTTAATATCTAACTCGTTTGATGATCAGACCCTTTTCCTTCTGATTTCCAATAACCTCCTCCTCCAAAAGGTATTGAAGCCACTCGTCTCCTGCGGGCCAAGAGCTGAAAGTTCGTTGAAGCATCGAACTTTCCCCAGCTGATCGCCAGCCACCCAGAGACCTCCCGGTGCAGCACCGCACCAGCTGACTTCAACCAAACAGTCGGCACGGTCCGGGGCACCAAATCAGACCCAACCACCAGACGAGAAGAGACGGGGAAACTCCCGCCCAAGCCGCCTGTGACGTCCAAAGATTCTGCGGGCAGAATCTTCCCAGCTGATCGGAACCAACGGGTCCCGGGAGTCCACCACGAGCCGTTAAACCGACCCTGACCGACGCACGCGCAGAGCCTCCAGTCGGGTAGGTGAACAGGCAGATTCGGTGTCTCCGGTTGAGAATTCTGGCATCTATCGTAGCTGACCCAGCCTAGAGATCATTATTCAGCAGTTAGTTAGTTCTAGACCTTGGCTTTATTTTACTTTATTTGTTAGTTGCTTTATAACCACCTCTCAGTTCATGATAAAGAGGTCCTTTTATCCCATTAAAATCTAGGCATCACAGTTTGTTTTGATTTTCCCTCTCTCTCTTTCCTCTTCTGTTGTTGTAACCTTCTGTGCATTCCAGCCAATCACAGAATTCCAATTCAAAAAGTGATGCAATACTATTTTTCGATATATATATATATATATATATGATATGACTCCCTTATGTGTTTGTATTTCATGTCTGTGTCTAAACAAATGTTGTTAAAACTTGTTGGCGACTCTGACGATTAATTTTCCCAGCCAATATGTGGTAAAAAGAACCCTCATAGCAGAAAGTCTCACCAGACAATGTTATAATTTTTCCTTTTTTTTAATAAAAAGGAGGTGGGTGGCACACCTGGTATTTCTGAATTATCAATAAATTGAGTGAGAAGCTGCTACAAATACATATAAGTTTGTGCTTGTAATGTGACAAAATGTGGAAAAGTTCAAGGGGTATGAATACTTTAGCGAGGCACTGTATTTGACTCATTGCTTATATCATTTATGTACAATATGAATAATTTGGGGCCTAAAATTGACCCTTGCGGCACACCACGTGTAATGTTTGCCCGAGGGGAACCATATTCCCCCATCTGCACAAACCGTTGTCTAGGCTCTATATAACTTTTTAGCCATTTGAGCCCTACTCCTCTGATACCATATCTTTCCAGTTTTTGTAGCAGAGTATCATCATTGATTGTGTCAAATGCTTTCTTAAGATTGATGAACACCCCATAAGGTCCATTAATGCGAATGATGATTCGTTCTGAATCCATATTGACTATCAATAAACAATGCGTGTTTGTAGTGCTGTTACGATTCTAATATCGGTACAGTGAACCCTCACAGTTCATGGTCTCAGCAATCACAGTCTGAGTACACCGCGGAGGTTTCAAAAATATTAATTAAAAAAAAACATAATATTCAAAAAAAACTTCAATTTTTTAAAATATCGAAAAACAAACCCATTCAAATGGAGCCCCCCCCCCCCCCGCTGAGGTTCGAACCAAGCTGCTGAAGGGAAACACATCACATCAAGAACGAGTCTCAGGAAGCATCAAGAGCCTACACGGGATGCCACATGAACGAAAATCGAGGCCTGTGATTGGCTGCTACAATGGGCATTACTGTGGGGTCGGTGGTTGCTGATTGGCTGACACGCGTCCCCGCATCTCCCATCTCTTGCTCTCATGAGACAAAGCCCAGTTTAACGGTGATACACTTGGTGTTTTTGTTCGTCAGTTCTGAATATCGCTTGCTTATTTCAGTGATTTAGTGCCGTTATAAAGTTAACTCATTCACTCCTATTAATGTCTATAGACGTCAGTTGAGTCTAATATGTGTCACTGGGATTGCTAGGCTGAGCATCAAAATAAATATCAGAGATTTGAACATTGTAGTGGGTGTTCTGATCCTCCAGATGGCAGCATCGTCACTCTATAAACCGGCAGTTTCGTTACTGCTGATTACAGAGAAACGGAACGAGGTAGAATTAAACTTTTTTTTTTTTTTTTTTTAAGTGGAACTTCTTGATAAGTTGAGCGGGTACTCCACATCGCAGTTTTTCACCATCCGCAGGGGGTCACAGCCCCCATTAACCGCGTGAGGGTTCACTGTATTGAAATTGTTCCAATACTGACAAAAATGCAAAAAAGTGAAAATAAGGGAAATTTTCTGGCGCCCAACGTAAGCAGTCCCACCATCCCAACCAAGCTCCAGTATCCCTTACATTTTTGGTGTACTAAAAATCTAAAATCACAGCTACACTACTTCCTAACCTTCAGCCAGCTCTTTTGTTTCCTCTGTGCCATTATTGGACAAACTGATCAATCCAGGTGTGTCTGACCATTGCTGTGAGGTCAGACACACCTGGATTAATCAGTTTGTCAATTAATGGCACACAGGAAACAAAGCAGCTGGCTGAAGTTCAGGAAGTAGTGTAGCTGTTCATAAAGCCACGTTGACATAATGTGAACATTCATTATAGCCTAAATGAAAACACAAAAGGAGTATATATGAAGAGTATTTGATGGGATTTGCATATATTTTGTTCATTTAACATTGCTTGTATTTACATTTGATTTTCATTCCACACATTTGTTTTCATTTCATATTGCTCTTCTTTTACAGTTTTTCATCTCATTTCATGTGACTTTTCTTTACTCTTTTAATGACTTGTTGTACTCATTTGTTGCAGACTTTGAATTCTTTATGACTGTTTTGGAAGGAGTGTATTTGTGGACTGGTCCAGAGTAGTGTATTTTACATGAGAGAAGAGCGCAAACAGTTCTGTTGGCTAACGACATGCTATTCACTGTAACAATCTTTTTTGTTTCTTTCCGCGCTGTCACTCATCGGATGTCACACACTAATCTCGCGATATCTACAACCTACAGTAGCTGTAGTAGCTGCTGCTGTGGCAGTTATCACGAGGCAAGTGACTGATCTCAGATTGGGAATGTTTTTTTTTGTTTGTTTTTTTTTTCACTCCACCCAATGCGGTATTAATATTTTTTAATAACGCAGGTTAAAATACGGGAGATTTACGGGAAAAATACTAATATGGGAGGACAGCGGGAGAGAAGAGTAAAATATACGGGACTTTCCTGGCCAAAACGGGATGCTTGACAGATATGCCAAGCACCAACCGATACCAAGTAATTTATATTTAATGATTTATTTACTGGTTACTTCCATTAAAATACCAGCAAAAAGAAATACTTTTTAATTTTGCAATACTGCTTTATACTCTTCTATTTGGAAATAAATATAGACATAAATGGCTTGGATTTGCTGTATTTATTCATGTTTTACATCAAAGATAATTATAATAGAGTCAGACAATTTTTGTAAATTTTTTTAATACCATACTCGGATCGGTAGTCGGTATCAGCCAATACCTACAGCTCAACAATCGGAATCGGTATTGGGAGGGAAAAAATTGTATCGGAACATCTCTACGTGTTTGTCTATAAAACTGTCCAACCATGCAGCAAATATTTTTTCCATTATCTTTGAAAACTGGGAGAGTACTGAAACTGGCTTGTAATTGGTAAATAGAGTTTTCTCACCTGCTTTATAGATTGGTATCACTTTTGCGATTTTCATTTTGGTGGGAAAGGAAACCAGCTGGAATGAAAGGTTACATAAATGCACTAAAGGGTCTGCTACAGCTATAATTACTTGTTAATTAAGGTCATGTAAATGTCATTACAATCTGTTGAAATTTTATTCTTAAACTTGTTCACTGTGTTAATTATTTCAGTTTTATCTGTGTCTCTTATGGAGTCCTGGAGGTGACAGAATTTTTCTTTTTTTTAATCTCGCGTGCACAAGTTTTTATCTCGCACGAATTAGGTGTCATGAATATTGTTGTTTTTTTTTTATTATTTTTGTACGAGTTATGCACATGCGAGTTACTATTCTGCAGTCAGTGAGAACAGAACACTGGTCAGTTGTAATGGATCTAGACCAGACGTGTCAAACTGATCCGTTAAAGGGCCGCTTGGCTGCAGGGTTTTGTTCCAACCATGCAGAAACACAGCTGACTGGTTTCATTCAATCAACTGAACTGGTTTCGACCTTTAGTGAAGACAGATAGTTGATTGACTAAAACAAGTCAACGGTGTTTCTGCATGGTTGGAACAAAAACCTGCAGCCACACAACCTTTAATGGATCAGTTTGACACCTGTGGTCTAGACAGTCTCATCATTTTATTCTTTAAGTTGGGAATGCTTCATAAAGAGATACTTAGAAGCTTAGCCTTATATGGGTTTATTTTAAGCTGGAGGCATCTTATCAGAATCCTTGGAGAACAAAAACTAAGCCGTCGACAGTTTTCAGACTTGCAGGATGTCATTGGTTTTATAAGTGAGCAATTGAGAGGCCCTGGGAGACATAATGGTTATCGGTTAAAACGCCTTCATTTTACCTTCGGTGGGCTCCGTAGAAGTGTGTATGAAAATGCGTACCAGTTACAGTAAGTCGTACGCGCGAGATAAAAAAATAATAATTTCCATGTCACCTCCAGGGCTCCGTAGTCTCTCAAGAAGATAGTATCTGGATTTCGTTGTCCAAAATAATGTGAAACACCTCCCCCTTGTGGCGGGGTTATCTCCTCCGTCAGTTTAGGCCCCACAAAGAATATGTTGAAGCCTTCCACCACCTAATTTTTCTTATTGATCGACTTACCATCATCTATAAATTCATCTGGAAAGCCAGAACTAGTTGTTTTAATTCTTTTAACTGAGTTGATTATACTCTATGCTCCCTTTGTTATTTTCATTGCTTTCTAATTGTTTGTTATAGTAATGTTTCTTACATTTCCTGATTATGCCAGTTAGTTTATTTTTATATATTTTATAATTATTTCTCTTGTAACACGTAGGTTTTACATCCAAAACTGATATAATGATGTTGTTGATCCTTGAATATGGTTCAAGGTCACAAACCTCGTCTTCCAGCAGCTCTATTTTTTTCTCCTTCTCTACATTCTGGGCCTTGAGGGTTCTCACCTCCTCCATTAGTCCCATGATGGTTTTCTACTGTGTGCTGACAGCAGCCATCTCCGCTGAGAGGAATTCTAGCACTTTCCTCATCTCCTCTATGTCAGAGGCAAAGTCCTTTTTCGGAGGCATGTCGTCGTTGGTATTTAATTAATTAGTTATTGTGACTTTTGGTTTAGTTTTTGTTTGGTTTACGTTTCTAGTTAGTTTTAGAAATATTTGTAGCCTACTCAGCTACTCTTTGTTGACCATGTTCACATGGCGGCCATCTTGAAACAAAAGTTTACCCTCCTTATCATCCATTTATGAACCTTTTATTGTTTAACTCTGTGATGTTCCTGAAAAAAGCATTAAACATGAGTCACTGGCAGATACAACTCACCTCTCTGCAGCAGAAGAACGGTCTCTTCTAAAATCAGTAACAAGATGCTTTGACTGATCACTCTTGAAGGACACACAGCTGGGCTCATATCTAAGAGATTAATTTTAACTTCTTAATATGTGGTTTCCACTCATAAAAACTGTTCATTTTAAACAAATGTACTTAAAAGGAATATTCCAGAGTTAAATCAACCCTGGGTCTATTATTAGATGGTAGACTAACATGTAAACTTCCTTTAGGGGCCAAAATGATGTGAATCAAATAGCTTTTGAGTCATTTTGGTCACTAATGAAAGTTCACCCTCCTTATCATCTATTCATGAACCTTTTATTATTTAACTCTGAGATGTTCCTGAAAAAAAGCATTAAACATGAGTCACTGGCAGATACAACTCACCTCTCTGCAGCAGAAGAACGTTTTCTTCTAAAATCAGTAACAAGATGCTTTGACTGATCACTCTTGAAGGACACACAGCTGGGCTCATATCTAAGAGAGATTCATTTTAACTTCTTAAAATGCCATAAAATAACTTCATATTAAACAAATGTACTTAAAGGAACATTCCAGAGTTAAATCAACCCTGGGTCTATTATTGGATGGTAGACTAACATGTAAACTTTCTTTAGGGACCAAAATGATGTGAGTCAAATAGGTTTTGAGTCATTTTGGTCCCTAATGAAACTCCACCCTCCTTTTCATCTATTCATGAACCTTTGATTGTTTAACTCTGAGACGTTTCTTTGAAAAAAGCATTAAACATGAATCACTGGCAGATACAACTCACCTCTCTGCAGCAGAAGAACGTTTTCTTCTAAAATCAATGAAATCATCCTTTGACTTATCACTCTTGAAGGACACACAGCTGGATTCAGATTCAGACTCATGTTCAGGTTCATTCCTGTAATAATGGTGGTTTGGTTTTGTGAACGCTGAGCTCTGACATGCAGGAGAGTCATGGACAGTTAGAGATGTTCATCTCACCTCTGAGCTTTGTTCTGACTCTCATGGTGGTCAGACAGAGTGGTTTCAGAGGGAAGGTCTCCCTCCTGTCTGTCCTCTGTCTTATCCATGCTGCTGGATCCACGTCCTCACCAGCTCACCTGAACTTCCACCATCACCTGCAGACGAAACGCACATCACTGGTGCTGTAAAAAGATCAGATGATACTCCAACTATTGTCTCTTGAGTTCTGTTTCATATCAGCGTCAGTAGAAAGCAGAAGCTGCTGTACTTCATCCCGCCACTAGATGGAGTCGTGGACACACTAATGTAACGTTCACTGACACATAAACAGGTCTGATTTACTAGACGCTGTCTGTCAGTGTGAAACAGATTATTAACCTGGAATTGCTCTGAACACGTCCTGATACTTGACCTTTATTCAGTCTGATTACATTTTTAAATACACTCACCTCATTAAGTTATTGATTTAAAACAAAGCAGTAAAATCAGTGTCGCCATAAACAGCATCACAGAAAACTGTCCCAAAAAGTTCTGGAGCCAAAGACGAGTCACTACCGATATCCAGCAACTGCTCCATTATTTTGGTCAGGGAAAGAAAATAAACTGTCAAGGTGTCAAAAGGTACAAAAGAGTTTAAATCCTTTATTTGTCTACTTGAATCCCAACTCCAAACATCAGGTAACCGATCCCTTTTTTTTCATCTCTGGAAAAAGTTGCAGGAGAAACTGATATTTTGATGTTGACCTCGTTTTCTGTTGGACATTTATATTTCTACCTCCAGAAGCTTGTTTTTTAAATTCTCCTCCTGTCGGTTATTATTGTTTGAAACCTTGTGAAATATTAAATTCAAAAAAGAAATAAAACCAATGTTAATTTAATACAACCACTATGATAATATTAACCACATTAAGATGAAAAATAAGTAAATTAGGGTGTAAACTAGTGGATGTGGGCTGGTTTTGTCCCTGTTAATGTGAGACGCCATGTTGAGGCTCTTCAGCGGCTCTCCAGCAGAGCTCAGGCCGGGTTCAGTGAGCCAGACAGCGGGGAGAGCAGCGGCTCATCTCCGCCTCCTAAACACACTCATTCAGGCTGGAAAAGCTGCCTTCAGTCTCCAGAAAGTGGAGTCACTCAGTAAAAACGAGGGTCTGTGTTGAACTGTCGACCATCGACTAATTTACTGCAGCTCTGACATTAAAAACATTTCAGTCACTTTGACTCACGAAGCTGAAGTTGGTTTCCGATTCGGGAAATGGCTATTCCACTTAACTTTTGCTAAAATCAGATACTTTAATCTTCTCTGGTTAAGACACTACAACACCCAGACACTTCAAACCTGGACTAGATTACTCTGCTCTAATAGCAGAATATGTAAAACCATGTTTGGAATTTGTGAAACCTTTCTCTGATTTGTGAAACTTCAATAAAGGGCATTTCAGCACTTTTATATATATATATATATATATATATATATATATATATATATATATATATATATATATATATATATATATTTTTTTTTTTTTTTTTTTTTTTTTTTTTTGGCTCTAGTGGCCTTTTATCGAAAGCTGAGAGACAGGAAGGGGGGCAGAGAGAATGGGGAAGACACATGGGAAAGAGTCGCCGAGCCGGGAATCGATGTGTGTGCTAGGTAAAATATCCCGGATTTTGGACTACGCAAGGGAGCTTTTTTTTTTTTTTTTTTTTTTTTTTTTTTTTAACAATGCGAGCGCGAGCATGAAGACAAGATACTACATCCCGCATCATGCTCGTACTTCAGTTACATTGCGCAGGCACAGGAGGGGGGGGGGCTACGCTTGCATGCATTCAAACGAGAGCTCTGTTCAGTGTTCCGGGCGACTGGTTGTAAGAGAGCGCGCCGATTGGTTTTGTCAGCAAAATAAACCAACAAGCAGCAAGTACATATAATGAGAGTCTGAAAAAGTCCCTGGAAAAATAAAGCATGAACTGCCTGTACTGTATTGTTTTGTTAGAAATTACCGGTAGTTAATAAAAAGCTGGTGAAAAGTTGTATGTGTGCATGTATGGGCCGACCGGGGGGGGGGGCTAACGGCGGTTGGTTCGGTTGGCTCCCTGAAATGACCTTTTGGAACTTGGGATGTCTGCCCTTGCACGTGTTAAAGTGAACTATCTGCGGCAGATTTTAGCAGAAACTAAACTGCTGACAGCTGATAAACACTAATCAAAGTTTAGAAACTGTTTACATTACCTGCAGATAGATGTTTACACGAAGAAATTCCTCTGCGCTGCAACAAGCTGGAAAGCGGAAGTAGTTCCCGATAAATAACTGTAACACCGTTAAAACCACAGCGGATAACTGGACCATTTAATCAGTTATTTATCGACTAACTTTGTGTGTAAACCCGCCTTAATGGATGTTGGTTTGCCTGGCAAATAAAACCTAATTTATCTGATGACGGTGGCGGTTCTAACCTCCATGCTTCCACCCTTAAAAAATGAAGCTGACTAAAACGTCAGGTCGGCTGCCTCACCTACGCATTGTAATAGGCTGACTGGTATGGCAAGCCGTTTTAACATAAAATAGTTAAGTTTGACTATCCGGAATTAGCGTTATAGATATCAATAATTTAATTTTGACTACTTGTAATTATATTATGACTAGTAGGAATGTTCATTAAAGATATCTGTAACTTTATTCTGTCTAGTCAAAAGTCCTGCCTTTAGAGAGAGCTGGGATAGACTCCAGCAGGTCCCTGTCACCATTTAAAAAAAGAGAACTAAACGGGTGTGGATAATGGATGGATGGATAGATTAGGCTATATCCACAAAAAATTCATGATTTTAATGATTTTTTGACAATGTTCCCCATATGTATGTATGTATATATATATATATATATATATATATATATATATATATATATATATATATATATATATATATGTATGTGTGTGTGTGTGTATGATAACGGCTGTTATGTATATTCAATTCAATTTTCAATTCAATTTTATTTATATAGCGTCTGTTACAATGACAATTTTCTCTAGGCGCTTTACAGAGACCCAGAGCATGACCCCCAAGCAAATATCATCAACTAAGATTATATAGTTAAATCCAATCAATGATAATGGCAGGTAAAAAACTCCCACGTAGGGAGAAAAAAAAACCTTCGATAGGGTATATACATATATATATATATATATATATATATATATATATATATATATATATATATATATATGTATATATTTCCTGCTGACTTCAGTGACACCCGTTAGTCCGTTAATGTGTTAAAGGTGGGGTGAGTGATCTTCTTTTGCAGCACTTTTTACAATATTGCCTGAAAACCTTTTCACGTTTTACACGAAGAAACTCCTCTGCGCAACAAGGTGATGAGTCAGCAGTGGATGCGGTGTTCCCGCCAAAGTCGAGTATGGCAAGCCGATTTACCATAAAATAGCTAGGGTGGATATGTATTGCAGATATCCATGATTCAATTCTTCCTCTCTCTGTAAAAATAACATTTCAGATATTCACAACATCATTCTTACTAGGACAAATAGCATCACTTTTCCCATTCATGTGTAATGGAAATCTGTTGCAACATAACAAATATGGCAAGCCCTTTTAACATAAAATAGTTAAGTTTGACTATCCGGAATTAGCATTATAAATATCGAAAATTAAATTTTAACTTGTCGTAATTGTATTATGACTAGTATGAATAATCATTAAAGATATCTGTAACGTCATTCTGCCTAGTCAAAAGTACATTTAGAGATATCTGTAATTCATTTTTGTCTAGTCTTAACTGAATTAGTTATCCGAAATGACGTCACTTAACCACACACTTGACTTGTCACACATCCTAAATAACAATTACAGATATCTGTAATTCGGTTTTGACTAGTCAGAATGAGCGTTAAAGATATCTCAAATGTAATTATGACTAGTCAGATTTGTTGTGTAAGTCATTGCTCGTGCAAGGCATCCAATTCGTTGCTTATCATTGGAAAGCTTTCTATTGGCTATTGGCTCAGTCAACCAAACCATTGAACAGTGTTAGCAGAGGAAATCTACAAGAACAGGAAAAAGCAGAAGAAATGGCGGGTGCTGTTGTCGATAGGTTAGTCCAAAAGTGTCACGAAATCAAACGAGTTTATCGCCAAGGAATTTGTGGCCAACGAGAGCTTCTTTCACTTGAGAACTGTAAAAGAAATGCACAGTGTATTGAACATTTTTGCCTCCCAACACATTTGAGGACCTGCGACAAAGTCTGGATGGTGTTAGTATCTCTGGAAGAACCGATTCAGGGGAACATGGAGGGTTTTCAGTTCCTCGAATTCATTCAGGTGAGATTATTAAGTTTTGTACAACATAACGCAACGTTTATTATTAATAATCAGACAGTAAAAGAAAGATGTTGGCTCAGATAAACCCAGCAGCTACTGCCAGGAGATGGAAGCATCCATTAAAACAACAGAACACCCACTCAAATCTGGACAGAAGGCATGATCTCAAATATGGAAACGGACAGAGCAGCGATTCCCTACAGACCAGAACATCTGGACGAAGTTCTGGCACAACATGGATCTGAGTCTTTCCCCACTATCGATGGTGATGATCTCCCAGCTGTAATTGTAGAACAATGTCAAATCAATCTCAGTCAGCAGCTACAGGAGTCAATCTCTCATGCCATTGATGACATTTATAAATTGGAGAGGAAGTATCTGACATGATGTGCAGACAAGTACTTACAAATACTTTTGGCAATATAGTGTGTATGTCAGCAGTGAGTTGAACAAACTTAAAAGTCAAGGCTGAAACAAGTCATTTATTTGTTCAGTTCAACAACGAGGAGAAGAAGATCTCTGCTGGAGCCCGACGGTCAGTCCGCCTGCAGCTGTGGGGGATAGTTGAGCTGCAGTCCAGCAGGTCTACTACCATTGATTGTGGGTGCCAGTAGCCTCACACCTGGAAGGGTCCTGAAATGATCCACCGTGGCTCCCAGATCCTTTGGCCGAGCCACGCTGGAGCAGCTGTGGAGCTGCTGGCAGAAGTCAGCTGCAGGACCTCCTGCTTCAAATGTTGTTTCAATGGTGAAATCAGAAATGACTGCTGCATTCATGCTAACGCTTGATTAGCAGAAGATCCGTGCAGTAATGAAGGCTCTACGGGATCAGCCCCACCCCACTGGGTCTCTCCCTCTGGCCTCCTTGGTCTCGGATAAATGACCTCAATTCATATCACCTTGTCTTGTAATAGAAAACACGAAAAAACATTTGGATCCTAGAATATTTGTATCTCACATCTTTGCAGGACTAAAAGAAGAAGATGTTCATAAGGGAACATTGATAACAGTTTCATGACTGGCTATATTCTACATGTTAATATGAAAATTAGAGCTGGGCAACGATTAAAATTTTTAATTGCGATTAATCGCATTATTTCTCTGATTAATCACGATTAATCGCATTGTATACGCAAAATCAAATAATGAATTCAAAAGTAGTGTAAAGGTCACTTAGTGCCATAACATTTGCTGTTCAAACACTTTTAACATCAGCACTTGTCAGTAACACATATTTAGTATAAATCTCATCTAAAAAAAAATATAAAACAAAATAAAGCTTATTGCCACTGCCAGGGCATTAATGTCATCCTGTTCTTTTTATAAAAAAATGTTAAAAAAAGTCAACAAACAAAATCCAACAAAATGATTGTGGCTCAGCACAATCATAACAGCAGCATAACAGCAGAAACGTTTAACGGGGAGTTTAACTTGTCAGTGGTTACAAATAACCTTGTTTCTGTCAAATCCTCCGTCTGGGAGAACTTTAAAATGAAAATGTCCATGTGAAAGTTCAGTAACTTTACAATCCTTGTATCATTCATTCTTTCCATTTTCAATTGTCAATCAAAAATTAAAACGTTTTTGTTTTGATCTAACACAAAAAAACAAACAAAAAAAAAACTTTTTCATAAATATTTATTTCAATTTTAGACTTGGATCAAAAATACGAAATGAAAAAATGGACCACAGAACTGAATTTATTTTTATAATTGAGAACTGGACTTTCTGTTGTCATTACACATCTGTCCCACTAGATGGAGCTGCACTGAAGTAACCAGCTAGAGAACAGCAGGACAGTGAACACATGGAGCAGATCTGATGTAACATGAAGGAATGACGCGACATTTTTGTTGCAGTCCAGATTTTTTTTTTTTTCACTCAGATTGTTAATATTGCTAGCTGAGTTGCTTCCTGAACTGTAAAGTACACAGATTTTTACCGTCTTCCATGTCCGTTTTTAGCTTACCTGCCAATTCTTTTCCAGTTCCGCAGCAGCCAGTAACAGACTTTTCAAAACAAAAGCATGTGAGCAACATGCGTTAACGCGCAATAAAATAAATGTCGGCGTTAATAAATTAATGCGTTTTAGCGATAATAACGCGTTAACTTGCCCATCCCTAATTAAAACATTTTTCTGTGAGAAACACAGATATTTACAGGCTGAACTATGTGTTCAACGGTGAGTTTCTCTGACAGGAGGAGACTCTTCACTCTAAACTGAACACAGAGACACTGAGGAATCAGGCCAGACTCTAAATCCAGGATACAGAGCTTCAGTGAATGTGGTGTTGAAGGTGTGGAGGTGGATCAGTCCGTCAGAGACGACTTTATAGAAGGACAGAGTTCCAGCAGGACAGTCCACATACACTGCTACTCTGTTGGAGACTGAGGAAGAGGAGGAGGAGGAGGAGGATGTTCGTCTGTTATTATGCCAGACAAAGTACTTACTAAGATTAGAACAATTCAGACTCCAGGACTGATTGTTTTCTCCAAACGCACAGTCAGTGAGGTCTCCTTTCCTTCTGATGCCTCTGTAACTCACTGACACATCAACTCTTCCACAGCACTCCACCTCCCAGTAACAGCGACCAGTCAGACCATCTCTGCACAGCAGCTGCGGCCGCTCATCAAATCTGTCTGGATGATCTGGATACAGCTGATCCTCCTCCACATGTGCCATGCTCCTGTTGTCCTCAGACAGCTGGATGTTGTTGTTTACTGTGTTTGTGTCAATGGTGAGGTCACAGGAATCTGAAGGAGAGAACAAACAACCAGCTGCAATTATTATTGATCTGTCATCTGTTCATTGATGGACTCATGAATGAGTGACGGCTGAATCACTTACACTTCCTCAGACCTGGTCTCAGCCATCGTTCTCCAGCAGGCTCCACCCTGAAAGAAGGAGGGGGGGGGGTGAGACCAGTACAGTCTCTTTCAGCAGGTAAACATGGACATTACACCCAGACACTGATGCAGGAACAGTCCAACACTTGGAAAGATGCTCTTGAATGCAGCAGGCATCACTCATGAAATCTGAGTAGATTTACACATAAATCACCTCCTTACTAAAAAACCTACTCCTGATTCACAAACATCTTGTGAAGCTCATTCTTGTTCTTAAGAACATGTGTACATTAGTGAACTAAAACTGAGGGCAGGCTGGGAATGTTCTCCTGCAGCTCAAAGATTAGCATAAATCCTGTTCAGGGACCAATCATATAAGGTGTAAAGATGCACACTCCTAAACTCGTAACCTCATTAATCTTATGAGGAGGCAGCGCTGGCAAGTGCTCCACGTCTGGTGAGACCTGAGGTTGGAGAAAAATAGCTGCAAAACTGGACCACGGTGCTTCTGTTCCCTCTGGGACCAGAACTAAATGCAGACATTTATGCCTATTGATTAGGAGAAATATGTTATATTTTACTTTGTTCTCATGTTTAAAAGATGTGTTTAATAGGCATCAGCATATTGTCCATATGAGAAATCAAGCCTGTAAAGTCTGAGAACAACAGCAGTATTTATGTGCACTCCTCATTTTCACAAGTTCTACACGTGGTCAGAAGAAGGAGATTTCATTCGTATCTACAAAAATGTTCTATCGACCAACATTTTCATGAGTTCTGAAATCTCATTCTGTTCAGTTTATGTATAAACCTGTTCTGCTCACATTTCATGAATGAGGTCCACTGTCTGCAGCTCTTCCTCCTCCATCAGACACAGTGTGTCTGCAGCAGCTGTTTCCTACCTGAGAGTCTCCAGTTTCCAGTTTGGATCCTCCAGTCCAGCTGACAGATGCTTCACTGCTGACTCTCCTGGATGGTTGTAGCTCAGGTCCAGCTCTCTCAGATGGGAGGGGTTGGAGCTCAGAGCTGAGACCAGAGAAGTACAGCCTTCCTCTGTGATCAGACAACCTGACAGCCTGCAGACACACATGACAGATACTCAGAGAACTGCTCTGAAGCTGACTGAGTTCTCATGTTGACCTGATGGTGGCACTAAAAGAGAAGTCAGAGGATCAAAAATGGACATTTGCTTAAGGACAACATGAAGTAACATGAAGTCTGAAGTAAACTGGTAGACTGACAGTGCTGTGGCTTGGTTAGTGAAGTTCCCCAACATGTTTCTCCAGGTACTCTGGTTTGTTTCCAGAGTCCAAAAACATGTGTGTTGGTCTAGTTAGCGATTCTAGATGGCCGATAGAAGTGTGTGTGTGGTTATTTGTCTATAAGCAACCCTGTGACGGACTGGTGACCTCTCCAGCGTGTACCCCTGACTGATAGATAATAGAAGGGTGGTTTAACAGTTTCATGAATCCTGACCTGAGAGTTTCCAGTTGACAGTGTGAACTCTCCAGTCCAACTGACAACAGCTGGGCTCCTGAATCCTGCAGGTCGTTGTTACTCAGGTCCAGTTCTCTCAAACTGGAGGACTGACAGCTGAGGAGTGAGGACAGAGCTTCACAGCTTCTCCCTGAGAGGCTGCAGATATTTAGTCTGAAAGTAAAACATAGACCAAGAATACAACATTTGTGAAACTGATAAGCTGCTTCAGAAAAACCTTATTTAAATGTAATCTAGTGAACAATGTGATGATTACTAACTTCAGAGTTTCCAGTTTACATTGAGAACTCTCCAGTCCAACAGACAGAAGCTTCACTCCTGAATCCTGCAGGTGGTTGTTACTCAGGTCCAGTTCTCTCAGCTTGGAGGACTGAGAGCTGAGAACTGAAGACAGAGCTTCACAGCTTCTCTCTGAGACGTTACAGCCACTCAGGCTAAATAAGAAACATAAACAAATACAAGTGGTATCATTAAATAAGTAGTTTGACAAAAAGGAACGCGTTGATGCACTATAGTCAGCCTCAGGGATCGCTGGATTTCTTTTTTTAAATCATCACTTCCCTGACACTGTTACTGCAAACCTCCTCCACTAAATTAAAATAGAAGTTGATTGAATTTTTCTTTCACGGTCTCAACAAACTCCTGCCATAGATGGTTTTTACCTCAGCTACAGCCAAGGATGCAGTCCACTTGGTCTGCCAGTATCTGTCAGGAGTCTCCAGAGTCTCATGAGCCAACCAAGCCTGAGAGGACATCAGCTTGCAGCTACCTTCAGTATCCTGGACTGCCACTATAGCAGACACCAATGACCTTAAAGCCACAGCTCTGGTCAGCAAAGGAGACCTAAATATCAAACTCAATGGTTAACACCTTCCTCTGGATGTAGCTAAGGGTCTGTTGAAGGTGGGATCTTTCTGATGTTCCCAGTAAACCCTCACAATACAACTGGGTCAATTGAATCTGCCCAGCACCCTCCCCACCATCTGATCCAACTCACCACCAGGTGGTGATCAGATGACTGCTCAGTTCCCCTCTTCACGTGAAAGTTTAAAACAGTAAGACTGCATGAATATGAAGTTAATCATTGACCTGAAGTGTTCCATGAATTTATGGAAACACTTATGTTCAATCATGGTGTTTGTTTGAATTGACCTGTAATTCGGCCATTTGGATTTATTCCCACCGAGATGAAACCAGCAGAAACTGAAGGCAGACGGAATCTCAAGTCAGCCTGACCCAAACAATCTTCTCTTATCTGAATCTGGCTCCCCTGAAACGAAGCTTGCCTCTTCAAGGCCTGGCTCTATCTAATCTCTCCTGGATATTAGGACTTCTTGACGCTCCTTCCCCCGACCCCTCCTCTTTCCAAACAACACCTGTGGCTCCAGACTAGGGGTCACTGGCTTACGCACACATATGCACATGCACACACACACACTTGCTGCCCCCTGCCCGACCTCCTCCGCTGACCCTGGCTGTTTCCACCCCCCCATGCTAGACGGACTGATACACTGCGCGCCGGGATCTGGCAGCATGCGCACGGACTGTTTGGCTGGACACCCCCCTCCCCCCACCTCTGTTAGTTTTAAGTTTGTCTATGCTTATTTTTTGTGCTGAGGTTTTTTTTTGCTAATCTCAACGTGCCCCTCAAGGACACATTGTGGGAGTAACTTTTTTTATACCCTCTCCCCCCTTTCCACATGTGGTCTCATTTTCCTCTGATAAGAAGGTGCGCCGCTATGTGGCAGCAGCCCCCAGACACCATCGACCCATGTCTGAATATGTTTGTTTGTTTCTGTATGTTTTTCTTGGACTAAGGCCTGGAAATGTAATTTCACTGTGTTGGGACGCTGGCTCAGTGACAAATAAAGGCATTCTGTATTCTGTATTATGAACTAGTCGTGGTTATCACAGAAATTCAGTAACAAGAAAATGCTTACATTAAAATAGACGAAGCAGTTTCTCCCAATTGCGCTTCTCTGAGTATCATGGTTATCAACCACTTGAGCATTCAAGTTCCACAGCAGAGCATCGAAGACTCAAGGAGCACCTTCTACTTACCCACTAAGGGCTACAAGAAGGCCGAGTACTCTGAACAACCACTGGTCCATTAGTGCACACAGCAGTCAGAGCCTGCAACCTAAAGAAGCATGGCATCTATGCTCTCAGCTACAAGCCTCTTGGCTCTCTGAGCCAAGAGGCTTGTAGCTTATTTGTAGCTTAATTTTAGCCCAATGATTTAGAGGAACAAAGCAGGTTCCTGCTGGTCAAGGAAACAGTGGATCAGTTCTTTATGGACATAATTTTTAGGCACAGCCAAGAGGCAGAGGGTTTGGTGGCCTAAGGGTTCCATCTTTGCTTTTTATGGGTGGTATGGTCCAATTGATGTCATCAAAGCATGATCTTCAGCGCTCACTGGAGCTGTTGAAGCCAAGTATGAAGCAGTGAGGATGAGAATCAGTATCCCTAAAACTAAGACCGTAGTTCTGTTCTCAGTTGACAAAGGATGAAATACCCACTCCAGGTTCAAGGCAAGGTGTTGCCTCAAGTGGAGGAATTTAAGTATCACAGGGATTCATGAGTGATAAAAAAATGGAACAGGGGATTGACTAGTGGATCAGTGCGTCATATGCAGTGGAGTGAAGTCTGTACAGGTCTGTGGCGGTAAAAAGAGAGCTGAGCTAAAAGGCAAGACTCTCAGTTAACTAGTTAATCTCTGTTCATTTCCTTCATCTCTGATCATCAACTGTGGGTGACTACCCAACAGTTTAACTTCCACTAACCTTCCAGGTAAGTGGAAGTTAATGAATGGAAAGAATTTTTTATTTTTTTTTAAAATTTAGTGGATTTGAAAATAAATGTGTACTTACAGAGCTTTCTTGGAGGCTTTGACCACTGGCAGCAGCCTCAGTAGAGCCTCCTCTGAAGCAGAGTATTTCTTCAGGTCAAACACCTCCAGATCTTTCTCTGATGACAGTAAGATGAAGACCAGAGCTGACCACTGAGCAGGAGACAGTTGATCTGTGGAGAGACGTCCTGAACTCAGGGACTGTTGGATCTCCTCCACCAGAGAACGATCATTCAGTTCTTCCAGACAGTGGGACAGATTGATGCTTTTTCTGTAGGAGGATTTTCATTGATCTTCTCTTTGATGTATTGAACTGTTTCCAGACTGGTCAGTGAAGTTCTTCCTTTTGGTGTCAGAAGACCTCGTAGGAGAGTCTGATTGTTCTGCAGTGAAAGACCCAGGAGGAACCGGAGGAACAAGTCCAGGTGACCATTTGGACTCTCTAAGGCCTTGTCTACAGCAGTCTGGTAGAAATGTGTCTCTGCATCTTCCTTGTGTCTTGTTTCAGAAACCTGAGAGGTTGTTGGATCTTCCAGCAGGTTGACACCAGAGTTGATGAAGGTCAGATGGACATGAAGAGCAGCCAGAAACTCCTGAACACTCAGATGGACGAAGCAGAAAATCTTCTCTTGGTAAAGACCGCTCACCTCTTTGAAGATCTGTGTGAACACTCCTGAGTACACTGAGGCTTCTGTGATATTGATGCCACACTCTGTCAGATCTTCCTCATAGAAGATCAGGTTTCCTTTCTCCAGCTGCTCAAAAGCCAGTTTTCCCAGAGACTCAATCATCTTCCTGCTCTCTGGACTCCAGTGTTGATCTGTCTCAGTTCCTCCATCATACTTGACCTTCTTCAGTTTGGTCTGAACTACCAGGAAGTGGATGTACATCTCAGTCAGGGTCTTGGGCAGATCTCCTCTGTCTCTGGTTTTCATCATATTCTCCAGAACTGTAGCAGTGATCCAGCAGAAGACTGGAATGCAAAACATGATGTGGAGGCTTCGTGATGTCTTGATGTGGGAGATGATCCTGCTGGATTGCTGCTCATCTCTGAACCTCTTCCTGAAGTACTCCTCCTTCTGTGGGTCAGTGAACCCTCTGACTTCTGTCACCATGTCAACACACTCAGGAGGAATCTGATTGGCTGCTGCAGGTCGTGTGGTTATCCAGACACGAGCAGAAGGAAGCAGTTTTCCCCTGATGAGGTTCGTCAGCAGCACATCCACTGAGGTGGATGTTTTAGGGTCGGTCAGGATCTCATTGTTGTGGAAGTCCAGAGGAAGTCGACACTCATCCAGACCATTAAAGATGAACACAACCTGGAACTTTTCAAACCTGTAGATTTTCTTGGTTTCAGAAAAGAACAGATGAACAAGTTCCACCAAGCTGAAGCTTCTCTCTTTCAGCACATTCAGCTCTCTGAAAGCAAATGGAAAAATAAACTGGATGTTCTGGTTGGCATTTCCTTCAGCCCAGTCCAGGGTGAACTTCTGTGTTAAGACTGTTTTCCCAATGCCAGCTTCTCCCTTTGTCATCACTGTTCTGATTGGTTCATCTCTCCCAGGTGGGGGTTTGAAGATGTCTTCATATCTGATTGTCATTTCTGGTCTGTCTGGTTTCCATGTTATGTTTTGAAACTGTCTGATTCGGTGTTTATCAGTGACTTCTAAAGCTCGTCCTTCTGTGATGTAGATCTCTGTGTAGATCTCATTGAGGAGAATTTGCTTTCCTAACTTAGGAATTCCCTCAAACACAAACTTGAACTTGTCCTTCAGTTTAGATTTGAATTTTTGTTGACAGACTTCAGCAGAGGCATCTAAATAAACAAGGAATAAAGGAATAAATACCAGTTTTATAAAGAACACAAAATCATTTAATTGACCTTAAGTATCATTATTTAATATACATTGATCAGCTATAACATTTTGACAAGCCACTTAATATTGAGTAAGGTCCCTTTTCCCTGAGTCTCCATGGATTGGGGTTGCTTCTCTAAATTTCTATCAGGTCACATTAGACTGGTACGCTATATTGCCAATAGTATTCACTCACCTGTCTTGACTCACATCTGAGCTTTATTTCATCTCATTCCTAATCAATATGACGTGGCTCCATCTTTGCAGCTAGAACAGCTTCAACTCTTCTGGGAAGGCTGTTCACAAGGTTTAGGAGTGTGTTTATGGGGATTTTTGTCCATTCTTCCAGAAGAACATTTGTGAGGTCAAACATTGATGTTGGACCAGAAGGTCTGGTTCTCAGTCTCTGCTCTAATTCATCCCAAAGGTCTTCTATCAGGTTGAGGTCAGGACTCTATGCAGACCAGTCAAGTTCATCCACACCAGACTCTTCCATCCATGTCTTTATGGACCTTGCTTTGTGCACTGGTGCACAGTCATGTTGGAAGAGGAAGGGTCCAGCTCAAACTGTTCCCACAAAGTTGGGAGCATGGAATTGTCCAAAATGTCTTGGTCTGCTGAAGCATTCAGAGTTCCTTTCACTGGAACTAAGGGACCAAGCCCAGCTCCTGAAAAACAACCCCACACCATAATCCCCTCCACCAAACTTTACACTTGGATCAATGCAGTCAGACAAGTACCGTTCTCCTGGTAACCACCAAACCCAGACTCTTCCATCAGATTACCAGATGGAGAAGTGCGATTCTTCACTCCAGAGAACATTCCTCCACTACTCTAGAGTCCAGTGGTGGCTGCATTACACCACTGCATCTGACGCTTTCCATTGTTCTTGGTGATGTCTGGATTGGATGCAGCTGCTTCACCATGGAAACCCATTCATGAAGCTTTCTGCACTGTTGTTGAGCTAATCTGAAGGCCACATGAAGTTTGGAGGTCTGTAGTGATTGACTCTGCAGAAAGTTGGTGACCTCTTCACACTATGTTCTTCAGCATCCTCTGATCCGCCCCCTCAGTTTACCTGTCCTACCATTTCATGGCTGACTTGCTGTCATTTCCAAACACTTCCATTTCCTCATAATACAGCTGACAGTTGACTGGAATATTTAGAAATTTTACCACTGCATTTGTTGCACAGGTGTCATCCTATCACAGTTCCATGCTGGAATTCACTGAGTTCCTGAGAGCGACCCATTCTTTCACTAATGTTTGTAGAAACAGTCTGCATGTCTAGGTGTTTAATTTTATACAACTGTGGCCATGGAAGTGATTGGAACACCTGATCTGATCATTTGGATGGGTGAGCAAATACTTTTGGCAACATAGTGTATCTCAGAAGAGAGTGAACACCCCAGACTATTTAATTTTTCTTCCTGAAACTCTTTTTCAGCAAGCCTTGGTGGTTGGTTTCTCATTATTGTGGCATTTAACAAAATGAAATAATTTTGTTAATCCTGACTGACCTGAAACAGGAGACGTTTAGTCTGATTTGACTTCAGACAGTGAGACAGAAAATGAAAAGTGTGTTTTTGCACAGTGTATGTAAACTTGTAGCTTCAACTGTAACATCTTAAAAATGACAGATTTTATCCCTTTGTGTAGCTTTTATCACCTTTCACTTTTCAACCAAATTTAGATGTCGATGGACATCTTCACGTAGATGAAAGTATACGGCCGTCTTGGACTTTTCAACCTTTTGCTATATTTCAGGCTTCAAACATAAAGATATAAAATGTCCATTTTTTTTGTCAAGAATCAACAAGTGGGACACAATTGTGAAGATTGTGATTTTTAGAAACTGATCATTTATGTCCGGCATCCTTCGTGACGGCGAAGAGCTTTCTTTTGCTGCTATAGACCAACTTCTTGGAGCACAACACACTAAATCAAGTACCAGGCTTCCTTATCTTCTGGCAGCAGCTCCCAAACGCTTCTCCGTCCCTGCCCTTTTCCTCTGTCCAGGCCCAGCACCACTTAAATTTTGCCTCCATTCTTCTGATTGGGGGAGAAATGTTTTATGTTTGAAGCCTGAAATGTGGCAAAAGGTTGAAAAGTTCAAGGTGGCTGAATACTTTCACAAGGCACTGTATTTGAATTATACAAATTTTATTGAGGTTGAAAGGACTGGAATCAAGTTAACCCCAAGGTCAAAAAATGTTCTAACCCTAGATGTTCAGAGGAACATCCAGGATTAGACATTAGACATAAAGTAAGAGTGACTAGATTGAGATGGTTTGGACACATTGAGAGACCTTTGGACACCTTTCATAGAAGGATGCTGGAGATGCCCTCTGCCCGTCTCACCACCAGGGGGAGCAGGGCCTTCAGCTGTTCTGCTCCCCGGCTCTGGAACTCACTTCCACCAGGAAATAGAAATTTGGGGTGAATTCCAATTCCTCCCTTAACCCTCAATCTCAACCCTCAGTCTCAAAAATGCGTGCTCCCGCTAAGGGCGAGTGCTGTCCCGATTCTTAGCAAGTCAAATTGAGGGACGAGTTTGAGGGCTGTATCGCACTCAAAATTGAGATTTTCCGACACCACCCTTGGTAGTAAGGGCTATCTAGAAGGCATTGGGTAATTTAGCCAAGACATCTTCGAAAAGGATGGTGACAAAAAAAAAGCTAACAACAAACGTAAGTATCTTCGTATATCTTAAAGTTATAAATGTTACAAGACCGTTTTATTGTCTTTGAGATTTTTTTCATGGATTAACATCGTTGTTGCGTAACATTTATTTTTTTACTTTACGATGTTTGCTGCTGGACCAGCGGTCCCGGACCGGGACTGGCCCGATCGGCGGCGGCCGGCGGTCCCGGTCGCAGTCGGCGGCGGCTGGCGGTCCCGGTCGGCGGCAGCCGGCGGTCCTGCCCGGCTTCACGTTACTTGTATACCTTGATGTGTAGCGACGGAGGACTGAATAATATATCCTCTATTGTGTTATTTGCTAATATTATTTAGAGAATATATATATCCCTGTCATTTCAGGAAATACAGAGACAACACGGGCTCTGATACATTTCAGTCTGAAGACATAACTGCACTCAAGGGGTGTCCCATTTCTAAGTCACGAGATAACCCTTACACTTACTTTTGAGGGTTAAGATTGAGGGCCAAAAATTGAGGGTTAAGGGCGAGGGTTGAGATTGAGGGTTAAGAGAGGAATTGGAATTCACCCTTGGACTCACTCCCTCTGTTCAAATCCTCACTCAAATCTGTTTAAATCGGCTTTTTCACTGTTCTAACCACTGTGCTTTCAAATTTTAACCTGTCTCCTCTAGGCCTGTGTTTTTATATATTTATTGTATTGTAAAATGTATTATTATTATTATTTTTTTTTTTAGGCTCTAGTGGCCTTTATTGAATGTAGGGAGACAAGAAGGGGGGCAGAGAGAATGGGGAAGACACGTGGGAAAGAGTCGCCGAGCCGGGAATCGAACTCACAACCAGCCGCACGAGGACCGTAGCCTCTGTATATGGCCGCCTGCCCTAACCACTGCGCCACTGGGGCGGCCAGTAAAATGTATTATTATTGTTATTATTATTATGCAGCTGCCAGGCAGGAGAAAAAAAGAAGAAGACCAGAGAGGCATCTTAATGTGCAGAAAGACGATATGGAGTTAGCTGGTGTGACAGAGGAAGATGCAGAAGACAGGAAGAGATGGAAAAGAGTCATCTGCTCTGGTGACCATTCAAGGAAAAATATGAAAGAACTGTCAATTGTACTTAATTAAGGATTAATAAAGTGCTATCTCATCTAAGAAGGTAAACACCTTTAGTAGTTTTAATGTTATAGCTGATCTGTGAATGCTGGTCTGTCTTTTCAGACGTTGTGGATAATTTATCTAACAGGTTAAATCTTTACAGAAATCTTACTGTTCTCCAGACGATCAACCAGCTCCTCCTGATTCATTCTCTTCAGGAAGTTCAGAGTGATCTTCAGAAATGACTCTCGGCTCATCTGTTCTTCATCCTTGTCCTCCAACCCTACCACATCCTTCTTTTGATTCTCTGAGCATTCTGGGTAATTTGTTTCCAGAGTCTTCTTGATCCTCTTGAGTTCGTTCTTCACAAAAGTAATCATGTTGTCCTCCAGAAGCTGGAACAGAAGATCATGTGAATGATACAGACTAAAATCATGGAGACAAACATCAGATCCATGTTGAGAGACAGTTTACTGTTCTACAACAGCAGCACTGAGATGACCATCAACAGAACATGCAGAAGTAGTTGTACATGTACAGACATTGAATATGGAGTCCAGATCTGTTTGATGCTGGTGGGCAGATGAACCACTGGGAGGCTCTGAGATGCTGCTGGTCTCTGTGGAGGAATCATGAAGAATCAGTTCACATCTTGTCTGTCCACACAGAGACAAACACAAGGTCACGGTCCAAACTCTTCATGTTCAAACTGCTCAGTAAAAATTAGAAATGACAAATAGAATTCATGTTGAGAAAAAATAACACTGATATAGCTGATATTGATGAAAACTGAACCAGAACAAGACTGCAGGTCCAGACGGTGTCTGTCCCAGAGTTCTCAAGACCTGCTCATTGGAACTATGTCCGATTCTCCAGCACCTCTTCAACACCAGTTTGAGACAGAGAACAGTTCCTGTACTGTGGAAAACATCCTGCCTTGTTCCAGTGCCTAAAAAACCACAACCAGCTGAACCTAATGACTACAGGCCAGTTGCCCTGACATCTCACATCATGAAAGTCCTGGAGAGACTCTTACTGGCCCACCTCAACAAGCAGGTCAGCACCTTTCAGGACCCATTACAGTTTGCATATCGTAATGGGCTTGAGGTTGAAGACGCCATCATCTACCTGCTTCACAGAGCCCACTCTCATCTGGACCAATCAGGCAGCACTTTGAGGGTCATGTTCTTTGATTTCTCAAGTGCTTTTAATACAATTCAGCCTGCGTTGTTATGTGAGAAGCTCCATCAGTTCCAGGTGGATTCCTCCACAACCTCCTGGATTTATGACTACCTCACAAACAGACCACAGTTTGTGAGACCGAAAGGTTGTGTGTCTGAGATGGAGGTCAGCAGCATTGGAGCACCACAAGGAACTGTTCTCTCACCATTTCTCTTCACGCTCTACACCTCTGACTTCCAGTACAACTCTGAGTCCTGTCATCTGCAGAAATACTCTGATGACTCTGCAGTTGTTGGGTGTATCAGCAACGGACAGGAAGCAGAGTACAAAGAACTGATCTGTCAGTTTGTGAAATGGTGTAGTAACAATCATCTCGTATTAAATACCAGCAAAACTAAGGAGATGATTGTCGACTTCAAGAGGAGCAAGAATCAACACAGCAGTGTTTCCATCCTGGGAAAGGAGGTGGAGGTGGTGGAGGAATACAAGTACCTTGGAGTTTAGCTTGACAACAGACTAGAGTGGGAATGCAACACAGAATACATCTACAAGAAAGGTCAGAGCAGACTCTACTTTTTAAGAAAGCTGAGATCTTTTAATGTCTGCACCAAGATGTTGCACATCTTCTATAGGTCTGTTGTTGAAAGTGCAATCAGCTTTGCAGCCATCTGCTGGGGCAGCAGCATCAGAACCAGAGACCTGAAGAGAATCAACAAACTGATCAGGAAAGCTGGATCTGTGCTGGGTGTAACTCTGGAGCCGCTGGAGCTGATTGTACAAAAAAGAATGCTGCACAAGCTGATGAAGATGATGAAGGACTCTTCACTCCCTCTCCATGAAGATGATGGAGGACTCTTCACACCCTCTCCACGACACAGTGATCAAACAACAGAGTGTGTTCAGTGAGAGGCTTCTTCAGGTCCGATACAGAAGTTCATTCCTGCCAGCAGCCATCAGCCTCCACAATAAGACATAGAACCTACTATTATTAATTCAATATTATTATTGCCGTCATTTATTTATTGTTGAAGAAAAAAAAAAGAGAAGAGCCCTTGCTATTTCCCTTTCTGGGGTGAATAAAGTATTTTTCATTTCATTCATTTTCATTCATTTTCAAACTGGCCTGTAATTGGTAAATAGAGTTTTCTCACCTGCTTTATAGATTGGTATCACTTTTGCGATTTTCATTTTGGTGGGAAATGAACCCAGCTGGAATGAAAGGTTACATAAATGCACTAAAGGGTCTGCTATGACTATAACTACTTGTTAATTAAGGTCATTTAAATGTCATTACAATCTGTTTTTCGGACCACAGGACCAGGACATTAAAAAGGAGCTCTGGACGCCAGCAGCTCCTCAAGTACACCAGACTGCAGCGTCTGGTGTACTTGAAACTTGAATTTCCCCCTCAGGGATCAATAAAGTATATTTATTTGTTTGTTTGTGTGTTTGAAATTTTATTCTTAAACTTGTTCACTGTGTCAGTTATTTCAGTTTTATCTGTGTCTCTCAAGAAGATAGTATCTGGATTTCGTTGTCCAAAATAATGTAACACACCTCCCCCTTGTGGCGGGGTTATCTCCTCCGTCAGTTTAGGCCCCACAAAGAATTTGTTGAAGCCTTCCACCACCTCATTTTTCTTATTGATCAACTTACCATCATCTATAAATTCATCTGAAAAGCCAGAACTAGTTGTTTTAATTCTGATAACTGAGTGATTATATTCTCTGCACCCTTTATATTATTTTTATTTCATTCTTAATACTTTGTTATAGTAATCTTTCTTACATTTCCTGATTATGCCAGTTAGTTTATTTTGATATATTTTATACTTTATTTTTCTCGTAACACCTAGTTTTTACATCCAAACTGATATAATGATGTTGTTGATCCTTTAATATTGTTCAAGGTCACAAGCCTCGTCTTCCAGCAGCTCTATTTTTTTCTCCTTCTCTACATTCTGGGCCTTGAGGGTTCTCACCTCCTCCATTAGTCCCATGATGGTTTTCTGCTGTGTGCTGACAGCAGCCATCTCTGCTGAGAGGAATTCTAGCACTTTCTTCATCTCCTCTATGTTAGAGGCAAAGTCCTTTTTCGGAGGCATGTCATCGTTGGTATTTAATTAATTAATTGTTGTGACTTTTGGTTTAGTTTCTGTTTAGTTTAGTTACATTTCTAGTTAGTTTTAGAAATATTTGTAGCCTACTCAGCTACTCTCTAGCTGACCATGTTCACATGGCGGCCATCTTGAAACAAAAGTTCACCATCTTTATCATCTATTCATGAACCTTTTATTGTTTAACTCTGATATGTTCCTGAAAAAAGCATTAAACATGAGTCACTGGCAGATACAACTAGAGATGTCCCGATCCAGCATTTTTAACTTCCGATCCGATACCGATATTTATTTGTACTTCCGATCCCATACCGATATCTGCCGATAGTGATACCGGCCTATCTGAGCATGTATTAAAGTTTTAAGTCATTTAACCAACTTTGTTGTCAGACTCATGCTGAATAGGGTTTTACTCCTGATAATAACTAGCCAGCTGAATTAGGTGCATTTGAATAATACACATTGATTGGTAACGAGAAACTGACCTATTTATTCACCAAATCAACACAAAATAGACAAAATAATAAATAACAAACAGAAATGGCATCAGTAAACCACGGCTTTACAAGCCATAAGTGCAGATAATATTGTTAATTGTATTAAGCAAACACAACCCGAGTTTAACCGTCTATTAACAAGATTAGTACCTGTGCTTTGACACTGTTCAGTGGCAGTTTGTCACGATTCCCAAACGTCCCAAACGGGGGGGTGGGGGTGGTGAGGAGCTCGAGTTGTCTCGCGCGGGGAGCGGGGTGTTTGTGGCTGTGCACTGAGCCCGACAGAGAGAGAGTGAAACAGAGAGAAAAGCGCGGCTCGCGAGGCAGACAGCAGCCATCAGCGGCCAAGTGATCGCTTCAAACCTAGCGGTTTGAGTGCGCGTGAGTCGCTAAATCACCAGAAAAAGTCTTTTCTTTTCTTTTCTTTAGGGACCAAAATGATGTCAATCAAATAGCCTTTGAATCACTTTGGTCTCTAACGAAACTTCACCCTCCTTATCATCTATTCATGAACCTTTTATTGTTTAACTCTGAGATGTTCCTGAAAAAAAGCATTAAACATGAGTCACTGGCAGATACAACTCACCTCTTTGCAGCAGAAGAACGTTTTCTTCTAAAAACAATAATAGGATCCTTTGACTGATCACTCTTGAAGGACACACAGCTGGATTCAGGTTCATGTTCAGGTTCATTCCTGGAATAATGATGGTTTGGTTTTGTGAATGCTGAGGGGTCTATTATTAGATGGTAGACTAACATGTAAACTTTCTTTAGGGACCACAATGATGCGAATCAAATGGGTTTTGAGTAGAGATGCACGATAACTGTTTTTTAAAACAGATACCGATAACTTTCAGCTCCTAAAGGCAGTTACCGATAACCGATAACATACACATATACCCAAGATCATTACATCAATACTATGAACTAAATCAAAAATAGTTTTGACTTTTTAAATGAACAGATTTTTTTTTTCCAGTAAAAAACTATTGGCAAGCCTCTCAAACATTTTCTTAAAGCTATCAAACAAACCTATTTGATATCTCACATTAACTTAAATAAGGTGCATTACTGACTGATATAAAAAATAAAGGCTCCTTGAACTGATGGAAATACATGCATCAGAATTATAAACTGAAAAAGATTAACATTTAAAGGATTTTGGCTGGTGGTTCCATTTAAATAATACCTTTAATTAAAGTAAATCAGGTTCAATAGTTTTTATTTTTAATCTCATGGAAGCTTTAGATGAGAGAGATGAGGGAGAGGAGATGGAGGGGAGACTGCTGATGGCTTGCGCACGTTAGCATTAGCTTCCGTTAGCTCACGTTAGCGCGATTTTAAAAACTCCATGGAAGTGATTGTTATGTTGTAGGTGGCCAATCGAGTTTTACGTATTAAAGCTTATGCTTCCCTCCTCGTAGAATTCGCTCGGAGGATTCGTCACAAATAAACACCAAACTATCTTCTTCTGAAACTTTAACGAAGTTCCACGCCGCCATGTTTGTTGTGATCAGCGCTGTGCTCCAGGCTGCATTCAAGGTGTAACGTAAATTCCCACGTTTGCTAGTCGTTCTTTCAGCCTTTTCTATTTTTTTTCTTTTTTTTATGTGTAACATGTGGGAAAATACTGCAAATATCAATTAAAGTCAGCAACTACCAAAATTATGACCAAGTTAACGAGTTGTTTTTTGGCATGAGGGGGTATTCTTGATTTTCCTTATTGAGTAATCGTTTTTCTGATTATGCCGACGTTACTTGAACACAACATTCACTGTCGGTTATTCAAGGCTCAGAGGGAGCGAGGCACTGTCGCGTTGACAGAAAAATATATGTTATCGGGGCTATTCATAGTGATATCGGACTTATCGGGATGAAGTCATAATTTCCTGTTATCGGCCCGATAGATATCGTGCACCCCTAGTTTTGAGTCATTTTGGTAACTAATGAAAGTTCACCCTCATTATCATCTATTCATTAATCTTTTATTGTTTAACTCTGAAATGTTCCTTAAAAAAAGCATTAAACATGAGTCACTGGCAGATACAACTCACCTCTTTGAAGCAGAAGAACGTTTTCTTCTAAAAACAAAAAAATAGGATCCTTTGACTGATCACTCTTCAAAGACACACAGCTGGGCTTATACCTAAGAGAGATTCATTTTAACTTCTTAATATGTGTTTTCCACTCATAATAGCTGGGTTCATATTAAACAAATGTACTAAAAGGAACATTCCAGAGTTAAATCAACCCTGGGTCTATTATTAGATGGTAGACTAACATGTAAACTTTCTTTAGGGACCAAAATGATGTCAATCAAATAGCCTTTGAGTCACTTTGGTCTCTAATGAAAGTTCACCCTCATTATCATACATTCATTAATCTTTTATTGTTTAACTCTGAGATGTTCCTGAAAAAAAGCATTAAACATGAGTCACTGGCAGATACAACTCACCTCTTTGAAGCAGAAGAACGTTTTCTTCTAAAAACAATAATAGGATCCTTTGACTGATCACTCTTCAAAGACACACAGCTGGATTCAGGTTCATGTTCAGGTTCATTCCTGGAATAATGATGGTTTGGTTTTGTGAATGCTGAGTGGTCTATTATTAGATGGTAGACTAACATGTAAACTTTCTTTAGGGACCACAATGATGCGAATCAAATGGGTTTTGAGTAGAGATGCACGGTAACTGTTTTTTAAAGCAGATACCGATAACTTTCAGCTCCTAAAGGCAGTTACTGATAACCGATAACACACACATATACCCAAGATCATTACATCAATACTATGAACAAAATCAAAAATAGTTTTGACTTTTTAAATGAACAGATTTTTTTTTTCCAGTAAAAAACTATTGGCAAGCCTCTCAAACATTTTCTTAAAGCTATCAAACAAACCTATTTGATATCTCACATCAACTTAAATAAGGTGCATTACTGACTGATATAAAAAAATAAAGGCTCCTTGAACTGATGGAAATACATGCATCAGAATTACCAACTGAAAAAGATTAACATTTAAAGGATTTTGGCTGGTGGTTCCATTTAAATAATACCTTTAATTAAAGTAAATCAGGTTCAATAGTTTTTATTTTTAATCTCATGGAAGCTTTAGATGAGAGAGATGAGGGAGAGGAGATGGAGAGGAGACTGCTGATGGCTTGCGCACGTTAGCATTAGCTTCCGTTAGCTCACGTTAGCGCGATTTTAAAAACTCCATGGAAGCGATTGTTATGTTGTAGGTGGCCAATCGAGTTTTACGTATTAAAGCTTATGCTTCCCTCCTCGTAGAATTCGCTCGGAGGATTCGTCACAAATAAACACCAAACTATCTTCTTCTGAAACTTTAACGAAGTTCCACGCCGCCATGTTTGTTGTGATCAGCGCTGTGCTCCAGACTGCATTCAAGGTGTAACGTAAATTCCCACGTTTGCTAGTCGTTCTTTCAGCCTTTTCTATTTTTTTTCTTTTTTTATGTGTAACATGAGGGAAAATACTGCAAATATCAATTAAAGTCAGCAACTACCAAAATTATGACCAAGTTAACAAGTTGTTTTTTGGCATGAGGGGGTATTCTTGATTTTCCTTATTGAGTAATTATTTTTCTGATAATGCCGACGTTACTTGAACACAATATTCACTGTCGGTTATTCAAGGCTCAGAGGGAGCGAGGCACTGTCGCGTTGACAGAAAAATATATGTTATCGGGGCTATTCATAGTGATATCGGACTTATCGGGATGAAGTCATAATTTCCTGTTATCGGCCCGATAGATATCGTGCACCCCTAGTTTTGAGTCATTTTGGTAACTAATGAAAGTTCACCCTCATTATCATCTATTCATTAACCTTTTATTGTTTAACTCTGAGATGTTCCTTAAAAAAAGCATTAAACATGAGTCACTGGCAGATACAACTCACCTCTTTGAAGCAGAAGAACGTTTTCTTCTAAAAACAATAATAGGATCCTTTGACTGATCACTCTTCAAAGACACACAGCTGGGCTTATACCTAAGAAAGATTCATTTTAACTTCTTAATATGTGTTTTCCACTCATAATAGCTGGGTTCATATTAAACAAATGTACTAAAAGGAACATTCCAGAGTTAAATCAACCCTGGGTCTATTATTAGATGGCAGACTAACATGTAAACTTTCTTTAGGGACCAAAATGATGTCAATCAAATAGCCTTTGAGTCACTTTGGTCTCTAATGAAAGTTCACCCTCCTTATCATCTATTCATGAACCTTTTATTGTTTAACTCTGAGATGTTCCTGAAAAAAAGCATTAAACATGAGTCACTGGCAGATACAACTCACCTCTTTGCAGCAGAAGAACGCTCTCTTCTAAAAACAATAATAGGATCCTTTGACTGATCACTCTTCAAAGACACACAGCTGGATTCAGGTTCATGTTCAGGTTCATTCCTGGAATAATGATGGTTTGGTTTTGTGAATGCTGAGGGGTCTATTATTAGATGGTAGACTAACATGTAAACTTTCTTTAGGGACCACAATGATGCGAATCAAATGGGTTTTGAGTAGAGATGCACGATAACTGTTTTTTAAAGCAGATACCGATAACTTTCAGCTCCTAAAGGCAGTTACTGATAACCGATAACATACACATATACCCAAGATCATTACATCAATACTATGAACTAAATCAAAAATAGTTTTGAGTTTTTAAATGAACAGATCTTTTTTTTCCAGTAAAAAACTATTGGCAAGCCTCTCAAACATTTTCTTAAAGCTATCAAACAAACCTATTTGATATCTCACATCAATTTAAATAAGGTGCATTACTGACTGATATAAAAAAAATAGACTCCTTACTAACTGAAAAAAATTAACATTTAAAGGATTTGGGCTTGTGGTTCCATTTAAATAATACCTTTAATTAAAGTAAATGAGGTCCAGTAGTTTTTATTTTTAATCTCATGGAAGCTTTAGATGAGAGGAATGAGGGAGAGGAGACGGAGGGGAGACTGCTGATGGCTTGCACACGTTAGCATTAGCTTCCGTTAGCTCACGTTAGCGCGATTTTAAAAATTCCATGGAAGTGATTGTTATGTTGTAGGTGGCCGATCGGGTTTTACGTATTAAAGCTTATGCTTGTGCTTCCCTCCTCGTAGAATTTGTTCGGAGGATTCATCACAAATAACCACCAAACTATCTTCTTTTTTTTCTTTTTTTATGTGTAACATATGGGAAAATACTGCGAATATCAATTCTAGTCAGCAACTACTAAAATTATGACCGAGTTAACGAGTTGTTTTCTGGCATGAGGGGGTATTCTTGATTTTCCTTATTGAGTAATCGTTTTTCTGATTTTGCCGACGTTACTTGAACACAACATTCACTGTCGGTTATTCAAGTCTCAGAGGGAGCGAAAGACAGAAATATATGTTATCGGGGCTATTCATCGTGATATCGGACTTATCGGGATGACGTCATAATTTCCTGTTATCGGCCCGATAGATATCGTGCACCCCTAGTTTTGAGTCATTTTGGTAACTAATGAAAGTTCACCCTCCTTATCATCTATTCATGAACCTTTTATTGTTTAACTCTGAGATGTTCCTGAAAAAAAGCATTAAACATGAGTCACTGGCAGATACAACTCACCTCTTTGCAGCAGAAGAACGTTTTCTTCTAAAAACAATAATAGGATCCTTTGACTGATCACTCTTGAAGGACACACAGCTGGATTCAGGTTCAGATTCAGGTTCAGGTTCATTCCTGTAATAATGGTGGTTTGGTTTTGTGAATGCTGAGCTCTGACATGCAGGAGAGTCATGGACAGTTAGAGATGTTCATCTCACCTCTGAGCTTTGCTCTGACTCTCATGGTGGTCAGACAGAGTGGTTTCAGAGGGAAGGTCTCCCTCCTGTCTGTCCTCTGTCTCATCCATGCTGCTGGATCCACGTCCTCACCAGCTCACCTGAACTTCCACCATCACCTGCAGAGAAAACCGCATCATTGGTGCTGTGAGAAGATCAGATGCTACTCCACCTATTGTCTCTTAAGTTCTGTTTCATATCAGCGTCAGTAGAAAGCAGAAGCTGCTGTACTTCATCCCGCCACTAGATGGAGTCGTGGACACACTAATGTAACGTTCACTGACACATAAACAGGTCTGATGTTCTAGACGCTGTCTGTCAGTGTGAAATAGATTATTAACCTGGAATTGCTCTGAACACGTCCTGATACTTGACCTTTATTCAGTCTGATTACATTTTTAAACACACTCACCCCTTAAAGTCATTGATTTAAAACAACAGCAATAAAATCAATGTCGCCATAAACAGCATCACAGAAAACTGTCCCAAAAGTTCTGGAGCCAGAGACGAGTCACTACCAATATCCAGCAACTGCTCCATTATTTTAGTCAGGGAAACAAAAATAAACTGTCAGGTATGATGTGTCAATGTCAAGGTACAAAAAGAGTTTAAATCCTTTATTTGTCTACTTGAGTCCCAACTCCAAACATCAGGTAAGGATCCCTTTTTTTTCATCTCTGGATAAAGTTGCAGGAGAAACTGATATTTTGACGTTTACCTCGTTTTCTGTTGGACATTTATATTTCTACCTCCAGAAGCTTGTTTTTTAAATTCTCCTCCTGTCGGTTATTATTGTTTGAGACCTTGTGAAATATTAAATTCAAAAAAGAAATAAAACCAATGTTAATTTAATACAACCACTATGATAATATTAACCACATTAAGATGAAAAATAAGTAAATTACAATGTAAAATAGTGGATTTGGGCTGGTTTTGTCCCTGTTAATGTCAACCGCCATGTTCAGGCTCTTCAGCGGCTCTCCAGCAGAGCTCAGGCGAGGTTCAGTTATGATGTTGTGAGTTATGAGTTTCTAGATATGATACATGTATCTGTATCTAAAGATATCAAAGATACTTTAAATTTAAATTCAGATATGCAATGATGCCATATACAATAAAATGACTTATATTTTATTATTGCATACTTGGTCATATTGGTGTCAGTTGGGTCTGGCAACTCAGTTGCCTGTAGGGATTTTTAATGTCCAGCAGGTGTCAGTATTCAGTGACACAGTATCGACATGTTTCAATACAGTTTGGCAACGTGTTGAAATGTTCCATGAGGCGCCATGGACCCATCACTACTGTTGACCATCGAGTAATTTACTGCTGCTCTGACATGAAAAACATTTTAATCACTTCGACTCCTATTGAGTTTAATACTGCCGTCGTGACGCCAGCCCTCTCTTCTCAAACGACTGTCACCAGCCCTCTTTGAAATATTTGTGCCGTTTTGCTGTTGAAATTACGGTAATCGCTATGAATAGCGTAAAAATCCACTATATACAGACTTATTCCACTTCAGACCAATAGTAGTGTGTATATAGCTTATGTTTAACAAGTTACTTATTTTTTTTAGATTTTTTTTAGAGCTATATATACATTTAATACTATTATTTGTCCATTTTTTTTTTTACAAGTACTTCTCCAAGCCCTGTTGAAATTATTATTTGTCCATCCTGTGCTGCTGTAACGACTGAATTTCCCCGGTGATGGATTAATAAAGTACTATTCTATTCTATCCCATCTGGGAATGTCACTCAACAAGTTTCAGCCCAATCTGATGTGGTATTTCAAAATAAAGTGAAATCAAAATCATGTATTAATCCAGTATACTACCACTACTTTGACAAGGTTATAAAATAAAAAGTACTTGTTTCCACAGACTCATTCCACTTCAGACCAATAGTATCCCATCTAGTATCCCTTTATTACAAAATAAAGTGACATTAAAATCATGTATAAATGCAGTTTCATACAAGTTTTTTACATGATTTTGATGTCACTTTATTTTGAAATACCACATCAGATTGGGCTGAAATATGTTCAGTGACATTCCCAGATGGGATAGAATAGTCATACTATTACTATCTAATACCATCATACTATTAGTCATACTAGTCATACTTACTAATAAAATACTTTATTAATCCGTCACCGGGGAAATTCAGTCGTTACAGCAGCGCAAGTACTTGTTTAAAAAAAATAGGCAAAAAATAATATAAAATGTATATATAGCTCTCAAAAAAAATATTTAAAAAACATTAAATTGTTAAACATAAGCTATATACACACTACTATTGGTCTGAAGTGGAATGAGTCTGTGGAAACTAGGATATTTTATGTTTTAACCTCATCAAGTAGTCTTACCATAATGGATTTTTACGCTATTCATAGCGATTACCGTAATTTCAACAGCAAAACGGCACAAATATTTCTAAGAGGGCTGGTGACGGTCGTTTGAGAAGAGAGGGCTGGCGGGACGGCAATAATTTACTGACATCAGTTGAATCCGTTAATGTGTTAAAGTGAACTATCTGCGGCAGATTTTAGCAGAAACTAAACTGCTGACAGCTGATAAACACTAATCGAAGTTTAAAAACTGTTTACATTACCTTCAGATAGATGTGTAAATCTGTAAAGTTGTGCCACAACGAGCTGGAAAGCGAAAGTAAACTGAAGTTCCCGATAAACAACTGTAACACCGTTAAAACCACAGCGGATAGCTGGACCATTTAATCAGTTATTTATCGACTAACTTTGTGTCTTAACTCGCCTTAATGGATGTTGGTTTGCCTGGCAAATAAACCTAATTTATCTGATGACAATGGCGGCCGCGGTTCTAACGTCTCCCATCATTAAAACATGAAGCTGACGTGTGTGACGCGAGTGTGCGAGTGACACGGCCCAGGCTATCTGATATGGCAAGCCGTTTTAACATAAAATAGTTAAGTTTGACTATCCGGAATTAGCGTTATAGATATCAATAATTTAATTTTGACTACTCGTAATTATATTATGACTAGTAGGAATATTCATTAAAGATATCTGTAACTTTATTCTGCCTAGTCAAAAGTCCTGCCTTTAGAGAGAGCTGGGATAGACTCCAGCAGGTCCCTGTGACCATGTAAAAAAAGAACTAAACAGGTATGGATAATGGATGGATCAGGCTATATCCACAAAATATTCATGATTTTAATGATTTTTTAATGACAATGTTGCTCATACACACACACACACACACACACATATATATATATTCTGCTGCCTTCCTGCTGACTTTAGTGACACCCGTTAGTTCGTTGTGTTAAAGTGAACAATCTGTAGCGGATTTTAGCAGAAACTAAACTGATAAAAACGAATCAAAGTTTAAAAACTGCTTTTATTACCTTCAGATGGACGTTTTACACGAAGAAACTCCTCTGCGCAACAGCAAACTGGAAAGGAAAAGTAGTGGAGGTGGCGTTTCCGTGAAACAGGTATAATAGCTAGCATCGATGGATGGACAATGTTGCCCATATTTTTAATATGTACATATATATATATATATATATATATATATCCATCCATCCATTATCTATACCCGTTTCATCCTTGAATGGTCACGGGGATCTGCTGGAGCCTATCCCAGCCGTCTACAGGCGAAAGGCAGGGGTACACCTGGACAGGTCACCAGTCCATTGCAGGGCCACACACAGACAAACAACCACTCCCAATAACATTCAGTCCTCCGAGGTTCAAACCAGGAACCTTCTAGCTGTGAGGCAACAGTGCTAACCACTAAGCCACCGTGCTGCTGCCATATATATATATATATATATATATATATATATATATATATATATATATATATATATATATATATATATATATATATATATATATATATATATATATATATATATATATATATATATATATAGATTAGGGCTGTCAATTTCTCAAAATAATTAATCAGATTAATCGCATGACTGTCAATAGCTAATCATGATTAATCGCATATTTTTATCTGTTCTAAATCTACCTTATACAGATCTTTTTCAAGTTGTATTACTCTTATTAATACGAGTCCTGACTAGAACCAGGAAATATGACCATATTAGTCCAGTCCTGAGGTCTCTGGCTTCCTGTCACTCAGAGAATAGACTTTAAAACAGCTCTACTTGTGTTCAAGTCTCTTCATGGCCCCAAAGTCCATCTCTGACATGTTAGATCCATATGAACCAACCTGGACTCTGAGAACCTCAGGTAGTGGTCTCCTGCTGGTGTCCAGAGTCAGGACTAAACAAGGTGAAGCTGCATTAAAGTTTTATGCTCCTAAAATCTGGACCAGTCTTCCAGAAGATGTGAGACAGACCTGAACTCTGACAATGTTCAGATCCAGGCTGAAAACAGTTCTGTTTAGATGTGAAGATGATGACTGGAAGGATTTTATCTGCACTCTTCATTTTTAATTTAATTAATTAATTTTTATTTATTATTGATTATTTTTATGCTTGAATGGAATGATTTTATTTGCCTTCTTGTGACTGCATCTGTAAAGCACTTTGAATTGAATTGCAAATAAAGTTGCAAATAAAGTTGCCTTGCCTAATATGAGAGTACACAAATGCTTGCCTTATGCAAAACAAATGCATGTTTATTTATTGCTACAATGCCAAATCCATTATATATTATATATATATATACTCAATATTTTCTCTTATGTTCTTCATACAAAATATTTCCGTTTATTTGCTTCAAACGGGGGGGGGGAGGGGGGGGGCTCTCTGCATCAGCGCTCTCATTAGCCGATAAGTGATATTTCAGTAGTCGGGACTCCGGTGGTAACTAAATTCACATCGACAGCAAACACAAACAACATTTATCTTGTGGAGTTAGCCATCAGGCAAGGTTTTGAAGCTAAACTTACCATTCAAAATAGTATCTTTGTATCCACGGTTTGTTTATGCCTGTCTGTCCGCGGCATGGACGTCGACGTCAGTGCATGACTTCCTATTTTGACAGGACTACGCAGGACTACAGGACTACAACTACGGAGGGGCCCGAGGCTCATTAAACCTACTCTCCTCTCTAAATAAACGTATCTAAATAATACATAAACGGCCAGGCTGTGTCGCGTTAACGCGCGTTAAAAAAATTAGTTGCGTTAAAATTATTTTGCGTTAATCACACGTTAACGCGTTAACTTTGACAGCCCTAATATATATATATATATAGTTCATATGCTGCCATATGAACTAAAGTGTCATAACATTTGCTGTTCAAAAACTTTTAACATCAGCACTTGTCAGTAACACATATTTAGTATAAATCTCATCTTAAAAAATGTAAAATAAAATAAAGCTTATTGCCACTGCCAGGGTATTAATGTCACCATGTTTTTATAAAAAAAACTGCTTTTTATGAAAAATAAAAAAAGTCTACCAACAAAATCCTAACAATCTAGAGACCCCAATCAGAACATTAAAACAGGTAATTTCTGAGGTAACAGCAGAAACTTTTAACAGGGAGTTCAACTTGTCAGTTGTTACAAATAACCTTGTTTCTGTTGAATCCTCCGTCTGGGAGAACTTTAAAATGAAAATGTCCATGTTAAAGTTCAGGAACTTTACCAATCTGTGTATCATTCATTCTTTCCATTTTCAATTGTCAATCAAAAATTAAAAAAAATTAAAAAGTGACATTTTAATATGTTTTTCGTTTTTTAATCTCACAAAAAAAGGAAAAAATGCCTGGGTTTTTTAAATATTTCAATTTTAGACTTGGATCAAAAATACAAAATGAAAAAAATGTTCCACAGGACTGAATTTGTTTTATAATGGAGGACTGGACTTTCTGTTGTCATTACACATCTGTGCCACTAGATGGAGCTGCACTGCAGTAACCAGCTAGAGAACAGCAGGACAGTGAACACATGGAGCAGATCTGATGTAACATGAAGGAATGACGCGAAAGTTTTGTTGCAGTCCAGAATTTTTTTTTAGACAGAATTGTTAATATTGCATATTTTTTTTCGCATATTTACCTGCCAATTTTCTTCCGGTTCTGCAGCAGCCAGTAACAGACTTTTCAAAACAAAAGCATGTGAGCAACATGTCGCCGTTAATAAATTAATGCGTTAACGCGATGATAACGCGTTATCTTGCCCAATATATATATATATATATATATATATATATATATATATATATATATATATATATATATATATATACACACACACACAGTGATCCCTTATTTTTCGCGGTTAATGGGGGGATCGGCACTGCATCGGGCAGAGTAAAAAAGAAAAAGACATTCCCAATCTGAGATCTGTCTCTTGTCTCGCGATAACTGCCACAGCAGGAACTACTACAGGTACTGTAGGTGGTAGATCTCACAAGGTTAGTGTGTGACATCCGAAGAATGACAGCGCAAAGGAAAAAAAAGATTGTTACAGAAAATAGGATGTCGTTAGACAACAGAACTGTTTGCGTTCTTCTCTCATATAAAATAAACTACTCTGGACCAGTCCACAAATACACTCCTTCCAAAACAGTCATAAAGAATTCAATCTGCAACAAATAAATACAACAAGTCATTAAAAGAGTAAAGAAAAGTCACGTGAAATGAGATGAAAAACTGTTAAAGAACAGCAATAAGAATATATATATATATATATATAATATATATATATATATATATATATATATATATATATATATATATATCCTGCTGACTTCCTGCTGACTGCAGTGACACCCGTTATTCTGTTAATGTGTTAAAGTGAACTATCTGTAGCAGAAACTAAACTGCTTACAGCTGATAAAAACAAATCATATTTTAAAAACTGCTTATATTACCTTCAGATGGATGTTTTACACGAAGACTCATCTGCGCAACAACAAACTTGAAGGAAGTAGTCACTTGAGGTGATGTGTCAGCAGTGGAGACGTTGTTTCCGTGATACTGATGTATGGCAAGCCGATTTAACATAAAATAGCTAGGGTGGAGATGTATTGCAGATATCCATGATTCAATTCTTCCTCTCCAAAAATAACATTTCAAATATCCACAACATCATTCTTACTAGGACAAATGACATCTGTTTTGGGAGAGTATTAAACTATGCTGGTTTGGATGTTTCAGAACGCTGTGGAGAGTCGGTCAGAACTCCTGATATGAATGGACATGAATCCACGATCTTCCAAGTAACTATCCTTTATTCTTGAGAAGAATCACAACTGAAAAAAGCCGTTGGGCTTGGTGAAAAGGCTGTACATGCGTATGTGTGTGTGGTCTACAAGAAACAAATACACAATAAAGTATAATAAGTAGCAGCAACAGGAGTCAATTTCTCATGCCATTGATGACATTTATAAATTGAAGATTAAGTATCTGACATGATGTGCAGACAAGTACTTACAAATACTTTTGGCAATATAGTGTGTATATCAGCAGTGAGTTGAACAAACTTAAAAGTCAAGGTGGAAACAAGTCATTTATTTGTTCAGTTCAACAACGAGGAGTAGAAGATCTCTGCTGGAGCCCGACGGTCAGTCCGCCTGCAGCTGTGGGGGATAGTTGAGCTGCAGTCCAGCAGGTCTACTACCATTGATTGTGGGCACCAGTAGCCTCACACCTGGAAGGGTACTGAAATAATCCACCGTGGCTCCCAGATCCTTCGGCCGAGCCACGCTGGAGCAGCTGTGGAGCTGCTGGCAGAAGTCAGCTGCAGGACCTCCTGCTTCAAATGTTGTTTCAACGGTGAAATCAGAAATGACTGCTGCATTCAGCTAACGCTTGATTAGCAGAAGATCCCTGCAGTAATGAAGGCTCCACGGGATCAGTCCCACCCCACTGGGTCTCTCCCTCTGCCCTCCTTGGTCTCGGAAAAATGACCTCAATTCATATCACCTTGTCTTGTAATAGAAAACATGAAAAAACATTTGGATCCTAGAATATTTGTACCTCACATCTTTGCAGGACTAAAAGAAGAAAATGTTCATAAGGGAACATTGATAACAGTTTCATGACTGGCTATATTCTACATGTTAATATGAAAATTAGAGCTGGGCAACGATTAAAATTTTTAATCGCGATTAATCGCATTGTATACGCAAAATCAAATAATGGATTCAAAAGTAGTGTAAAGGTCACTTAGTGCCATAACATTTGTTGTTCAAACACTTTTAACATCAGCACTTGTCAGTAACACATATTTATTTAGTATAAATCTCATCTAAAAAATGTAAAACAAAATAAAGCTTATTGCCACTGCCAGGGCATTAATGTCATCCTGTTTTTATGAAAAATTAAAAAAAAAAAGTCAACAAACTAAATCCAACAAAATGATTGTGGCTCAGCACAATCAGAACATTAAAACAGGTAATTTCTGAGGTAACAGCAGAAACATTTAACGGGGAGTTCAACTTGTCAGTTGTTACAAATAACCTTGTTTCTGTTGAATCCTCCGTCTGGGAGAACTTTAAAATGAAAATGTCCATGTTAAAGTTCAGTAACTTTACCAATCTGTGTATCATTCATTCTTTCCATTTTCAATTGACAATCAAAAAAAAAAAAAAAAAGACATTTTATGACGTTTTTTGTTTTGATCTAACACACACAAAAAAAAGCCTGTTTTTTATATATATATATTTCAATTTTCGACTTGGATCAAAAATACGAAATGAGAAAATGGACCACAGGACTGAATTTGTTTTATAATCAAGGACTGGACTTTCTGCTGTCATTACACATCTGTGCCACTAGATGGAGCCGCACTGCAGTAACCAGCTAGAGAACAGCAGGACAGTGAACACAAGGAGCAAATCTGATGGAACATGGAGGAATGACGCCAAAGTTTTGTTGCAGCCCAGATTTTTTTTTTTTTCACTCAGCATTGTTAATATTGCTAGCTGAGTTGCTTCCTGAACTGTAAAGTACACAGATTTTTACCGTCTTCCATGTCCGTTTTTAGCTTACCTGCCAATTCTTTTCCAGTTCCGCAGCAGCCAGTAACAGACTTTTCAAAACAAAAGCATGTGAGCAACATGCGTTAACACGCAATAAAATAAATGTCGGCATTGATAAATTAATGCGTTTTAGCGATAATAACGCGTTAACTTGCCCATCCCTAATTAAAACATTTTTCTGTGAGAAACACAGATATTTCCAGACTGAACTATGTGTTCAACGGTGAGTTTCTCTGACAGGAGGAGACTCTTCACTCTAAACTGAACACAGAGACACTGAGGAACCAGGCCAGACTCTAAATCCAGGATACAGAGGTTCAGTGAATGTGGTGTTGAAGGTGTGGAGGTGGATCAGTCCGTCAGAGACGACTTTATAGAAGGACAGAGTTCCAGCAGGACAGTCCACATACACTGCTACTCTGTTGGAGACTGAGGAAGAGGAGGAGGAGGAGGAGGAGGAGGAGGAGGAGGATGTTCGTCTGTTATTATGCCAGACCAAGTACTGACCAGGATTAGAACAATTCAGACTCCAGGACTGATTGTTTGCTCCAAACACACAGTCAGTGAGGTCTCCTTTCCTTCTGATGCCTCTGTAACTCACTGACACATCAACTCTTCCACAGCACTCCACCTCCCAGTAACAGCGACCAGTCAGACCATCTCTGCACAGCAGCTGCGGCCGCTCATCAAACCTATCTGGATGATCTGGATACAACTGATCCTCCTCCACATGTGCCATGCTCCTGTTGTCCTCAGACAGCTGGACGTTGTTGTTTACTGTGTTTGTGTCAATGGTGAGGTCACAGGAATCTGAAGGAGAGAACAAACAACCAGCTGCAGTTATTATTGATCTGTCATCTGTTCATTGATGGACTCATGAATGAGTGACGGCTGAATCACTTACACTTCCTCAGACCTGGTCTCAGCCATCGTTCTCCAGCAGGCTCCACCCTGAAGGGGGGGGGGGGGGGGTGTTTAGGAGTTAATAAAGCATTAACTCACTATCACTTACACTTGTGCATTTATTAAAAAAAAAAAAAATACTTCCAGAGGACTGGTGAAGGGCATGTCCACTTTTTAACATTAGCACAAAAAAAAAAAAAAATTCTGCTTGAAGATTGAATTGCATACATACATTCGTTGGTTATGCCAGATGATGGCACTGACCATGAATGTAAGTGCAGAAAAAAAAAGGTGTTTAATAGGCATCTGCTGTGCATGCCATGATTCACTCAACTCACGATACAATTCAAATCATAATTCGAATCATGTACAAGACAAAAGGCAAATGACTGATTTTTTTATTTTCATTATTTTTTCTTTTACACAAATCCAGCCTTTTCCTTTTTAACAATACTGTAGTATTTTCTCTTACGCTCTTTTCAAGACAGTAGATTAGAACTAGCAGCAAATAACTAAAAATTGTATCAGTTCTCTTCTTTTTTTTTTAACAATACTGTTTTTTTCTTATCCTCTTTATACCTGCATAGCAAATGACTGGAAAGTGGAAACTGTTTTATCAACTCTCAAATCTCAAAGTTTTTTTTTCCTTTAGTACATAACAAGTCAGCTCTACTTTAAGCCTAAACTAAGGCATTATACAAATCTCTGATCTTTTCTTACATCCATCCATCCATTATCTAGACCCGTATCATCCTCCGGAGGAACACGGGGATCTGCTGGAGCCTATCCCAGCCGTCTACGGGCGAAAGGCAGGGGTACACCCTGAACAGGTCGCCAGCCCTTCGCACTCACTCCTACGGGCAATTTAGAACCACCAATCAACCTGACATGCATGTCTTTGGACTGTGGGAGGAAGCCGGAGTACCCGGAGGAAACCCACACAAGCACGGGGAACATGCAAACTCCACACAAAAAGGCATCTTTTCTTACACTCTTTCCAAATCAATACTGCATCAGAGAATGCTTTTTTTTTTTTTATTCCTGAGGTAGATTAGCCAGGCACGAACTAAGGTATATTTATTTTTGTCTGAACAAAATTAAATAGCAATTTACCCTATTGGCCCAAATATAGGACGACTCTGATTATAAGACGACCCCTATTTTTCAAATATCATTTTGGAAAAATAAAAATATGACGAAGACAATAAGGTTATCCATAAAATAACTTTTTATTGTACAATTACTATAGAAAAAAAACACACAGATAACATTCTGCTATATTGTTAAACATTTTAATGGTGGATTTCATCTTTTTTAGGAAGTATGGTACCATACTTAAAGAAGGTATGTGTCAGGTTTCCATATTATTTAAGATCAAGGTATAGTACTATTTAGTAAACTTTATTCTCTTAAGACTCTGACTCAGTAAATAAGCAACAACTATATAGTTCAATAACTGCATTAATGATGTCAATAACTGCATAACCATCAAAGTAGAGTTATATTCGGTTTCAAGTACAACATTAATAATAAAATAGTCTGTAAAAAACTAATTTTAGACTGCAAAAATAACTTTCAAACCCCTTTGCTCGATTTGGTCACGTGATCCTCCATTTTAGGTGTGGCTCCATCTAGTGGCGCAGATATGTAATGACAATAGCACATGGCACAAAGCATGTCCCATGTACCGCCACATATAGAGATGTTGAACAAGAACGTAGTTTAACCTTGAGTACGCATTCTGCTGGCCTGGAGGCCACATTGATTCATGGCTTAATTAAATCGATTCGAATCGTATTTTAAAAAATCAATTTAAATCAATTTTTTCATAAATCACAGAATAACTAGCATCAGCATATTGTCCATATGAGAAATTAACACTAAAGTCTGAGAACAACAGCAGTATTTATGTGCACTCCTCATTTCTTCTGTGCTGGTTAAGAGTCACCGGCGACCTCCTCATGGACTTAGACAATGGATTAGTGTCCATATTAGTTCTGCTGGATCTCAGCGTTGCCTTTGATACCACTGATCACCGCCTTTTACTGCACAAGTCAGAGCATGTTATTGGAAATAAAGGAACAGCACTAGGCTGGTTTAAATCATATTTATCTGACATATTCCAGTTCATTCATGTTAATGACACTTCATCTACATAGACGAGGGTCTGCTGTGGCGTCCCACAAGGTTCAGTGACGGGATCGATTTCTTTTTCATTTTATACATGCTACCCTTGGGAAAAATCATCCAGAGCCACAGCATGAGTTTTCATTGCTACACTGATGATACGCAGCTGTACTTATCCATGAAATCAAAGGAATCGGAACCATTGGCCAAACTTCAAGGATGTCTTAAGGACATTAAGACCTCAATGTCCTCTAACATTTTGCTTTTAAATTCGGACAAAACAGAGGTTACTGCCTTTGGTCCCAAACACCTGAGGAACAGATTAGTTGATTGGCCTCCAGTACAACTGTGAAACACTTTGGACTCATTTTTGATCAGGATATGTCATTTAAACAGCATATCAATCAAGTTTGTAAGGCAGCCTTTTTTAAGCTCCGTGATATCACCAAGATCAGGAGCACCCTCTCCCAGGGTGATACTGGAAAGCTAATCCACAAGTGTAATGCGATATTAGCAGGGTGTCCAAAAAATTGGCTGAATAGCCTCCAACTGATCCAAAATGCAGCAGCGGCAGTGCTGACAGGAATCTGCAAGCGAGATCACGTCTCTCCTGTGTTAGCCTCCCTCCATTGACTTTCCATAATTTTGAATCGAATTCAAAATTCTGCTTCTCATATATAAGGCCATAAATGCCCAAGCTCCTCGATATTTACAAGACCTGATAACACATTATGCTCCTCCATCTTTAAAACTAAACTGAAAACATTTCTGTTTCGTAAAGCCTATAGTTAGTCTAAACAATAGTGTGTTGGGTCCAATAGTCATAACTACAATTATAGGAGCCAAGACTAGATTAGACTCGTCTTAAACCTAGCATCGTCATTGCTATGCTGCTGTAGGTCTATGCAGCAGGGGGACACCAACTTGATCTGCTAAACAGTGTCTCCACCCCTCTTCTCTCCCCTCCTTTCCTTTTCTGTTCTTCAGCTCAATTCATAGTTAATTAGAAGCACTTCTTAAATGTAAATGTGCTCCATTGTTCCTGCAGTTTTTTTTGTGCTATTTTGCCTCCCTTTTTTCTGTATCTTTGCAGGCCAGAGTTTCTAGAGTTACATACTAACTTGCAGTTCCAACCTCTGATCATCACAGCGTTTCCGTCCAACTGTCTATATACATGTTCTGGGATATCAACTAACTTGCTGACCAGCAGTCTGATCCTCTGACCACCTTAGTGTTGCTGCCCACATCAGTTTATAGAGTCAGCTCTGGAGTTCATGTACTAACAATGTATTAGTCAGAATATAAGTGCGTGGAATTCTTAGTTCTCCAGTTAATAGACAATTATTACAAGTATCACAAGTTCTACACGTGGTGAGAAGAAGGAGGTTTTGTTCGTATCTACAAAAATGTTCTATCTACCAACATTTTCATGAGTTCTGAAATCTCATTCTGCTCACAGTTTTGGCAAAATCTGTTCTGCTCACATTTCATGAATGAGGTCCACTGTCTGCAGCTCTTCCTCCTCCATCAGACACGGTGTGTCTGCAGCAGCTGTTTCCTACCTGAGAGTCTCCAGTTTCCAGTTTGGATCCTCCAGTCCAGCTGACAGATGCTTCACTGCAGCCTCTCCTGGATGGTTGTAGCTCAGGTCCAGCTCTCTCAGATGGGAGGGGTTGGAGCTCAGAGCTGAGACCAGAGAAGTACAGCCTTCCTCTGAGATCAGACAACCTGACAGCCTGCAGATACACATGACAGATACTCAGAGAACTGCTCTGAAGCTGACTGTGTTCTCATGTTGACCTGATGGTGGCACTAAAAGAGAAGTCAGAGGATCAAAAAATAGACATTCGCTGTACAGACAACATGAAATAACATGAAGGCTGAAATAAACTGGTGGACTGACAGCGCTTTGGCTTGGTTAGTGAAGTTCCTCAACATGTTTCTCCAGGTACTCTGGTTTCTTTCCAGAGTCCAAAAACATGCGTGTTGGTCTAATTAGTGATTCTAAATGGCCGATAGGAGTGCTGGTGTGTGTGTGTGGTTATTCGTCTATAAGCAACCATGTGGTGGACTGGTGACCTCTCCAGCGTGTACCCCTGACGTATAGATAATAGAAGGGTGGTTTAACAGTTTGATGAATCCTGACCTGAGAGTTTCCAGTTGACAGTGTGAACTCTCCAGTCCAACTGACAACAGCTGGGCTCCTGAATCCTGCAGGTCGTTGTTACTCAGGTCCAGTTCTCTCAAACTGGAGAACTGACAGCTGAGGAGTGAGGACAGAGCTTCACAGCTTCTCTCTGAGAGGCTGCAGATATTTAGTCTGAAAGTAAAACATAGACCAAGAATACAACATTTGTGAAACTGATAAGCTGCTTCAGAAAAAAAAAAAGTAATCTGAGAAATGTGATGATTACTAACTTCAGAGTTTCCAGTTTACATTGAGGACTCTCCAGTCCAACAGACAGAAGCTTCACTCCTGAATCCTGCAGGTGGTTGTTACTCAGGTCCAGCTCTCTCAGCTTGGAGGACTGAGAGCTGAGAACTGAAGTCAGAGCTTCACAGCTTCTCTCTGAGAGGTTACAGCCACTCAGGCTAAATAAAAAACATAAACAAATACAAGTGGTATCATTAAGTAGTTTGATAAAAGGAAAGTATTGCTGCACTATAGTCACTGAGTACGTTGAACAATGATTTGGTGCATAAGCGCACACAGCAGTTGGAGCCTGTTCCCTTGGAGACCAGAGGGATTCCCCATTCTACCCCAGCAGCTCTCACCCTGTGAGAGTTCAGAGTCAACCAGTATCCAGGCCCTCTCAAGGAGACTGGTTCCAGAACCCACGCTGAGTGGTGGCGTGGGCCTGATTGTATCTTGTCTGTAGCTGTCAACCTTAAACACAAGTTCCTTGACAGGTACCTTCCTCACCAAAGGTGGTATTCCATGTACCAAGAGCCAGTTTTGGTATCTAAAGGTTGGTATGATGAGGCCAACGGCAGCACACAGCTGACAGTGGAACCTCAGATTTAGAGGAACAAAGCACTTTCCCTGCTGGTCACAGAACAGTGGTCCAGCTCTTTACCTTTGCCAGACTCCTAGAGGGAGCAGGGGAGTTTGTCCAGAGAGTGACATGTGGATCAGTGCATCATATGCAGTAGTATGGAATCTGTACTGGTCTGCAGTGGTGAAAAGAGAGCTGATCTAAAAGGAAAGACTTCATGTTGACTGGTTCATCTCTGTTCTTTTCCTCACCTATGGTAATGAACTGTGAGTAGCAAGTAAAAAAAAAAACAAGATATGAATGGCTCTCTGGGAAAGTGTTCCAGATGTTCTGGGCAAATGGGGGAAGAGCCTGAAGCAGACTCAAGATGAGGGGATTACATTTATCAACTGGCCTGGGAAAGGCAGGCAGTAATTGCAGTACTTGCTAACAATGGCTCTGAATCACCATTCCTCAAATGGCGTTTTGGCTTCATGTCCATGTTGGCTTCTGGTCACCACCTCTGGGAGGACCTCCCAGAGGTGGTTGGCTGAAGACAGGAGAGGTCCCTCTCTGCTTAGACATCTGCTCTGTGGTGCCAACCCAGGTAATTTGAAGTTAATGAATGGATGGATAATGTTATTTCTTATTTTAAAAAGCTACTGCATTTAAAATCAAATTGTCTTTGTACTTACAGAGCTTTCTTGGAAGCTTTGACCACTGGCAGCAGCCTCTGTAGCGCCTCCTCTGAAGCAGAGTATTTCTTCAGGTCAAAAACCTCCATATCTTTGTCTGATGACAGTAAGATGAAGACCAGAGCTGACCACTGAGCAGGAGACAGTTGATCTGTGGAGAGACTTCCTGAACTCAGGTACTGTTGGATCTCCTCCACCAGAGAACGATCATTCAGTTCATTCAGACAGTGGAACAGATTGATGCTTTTTTCTGGAGACAAATCTTCACTGATCTTCTTCTTTATATATTTGACTGTTTCCTGACTGGTCACTGAGCTGCTTCCTTGTGGTGTCAGCAGACCTTGTAGGAGAGTCTGATTGTTCTGTAGTGAAAGACCCAGGAGGAACCGGAGGAACAAGTCCAGGTGACCATTTGGACTCTCTAAGGCCTTGTCTACAGCAGTCTGGTAGAAATGTGTCTCTGCACCTTCCTTGTGTCTTGTTTCAGAAACCTGAGAAGTTGTTTGACCTTCCAGCAGGTTGACTCCAGAGTTGCAGAAGGTCAGATGGACATGAAGAGCAGCCAGAAACTCCTGAACGCTCATATGGACAAAGCAGAACACCTTGTCTTGGTAGAGACCGCTCACCTCTTTGAAGATCTGAGTGAACACTCCTGAGTACACTGAAGCTTCTCTGATATTGATGCCACACTCTGTCAGATCTTCCTCATAGAAGATCAGGTTTCCTTTCTCCAGCTGCTCAAAAGCCAGTTTTCCCAGAGACTCGATCATCTTCCTGCTCTCTGGACTCCAGTGTTGATCTGTCCCAGTTCCTCTATCATACTTGACCTTCTTCACTTTAGTCTGAACCACCAGGAAGTGGATGTACATTTTAGTCAGGGTCTTGGGCAGATCTCCTCTCTCTCTAGTTTTCATCATATTCTCGAGAACTGTAGCAGTGATCCAGCAGAAGACTGGGATGTGACACATGATGTGGAGGCTTCGTGATGTCTTGATGTGGGAGATGATCCTGCAAGACTGCTGCTCATCTCTGAATCTCTTCCTGAAGTACTCCTCCTTCTGTCGGTTCGTGAACCCTCTGACTTCTGTCACCATGTCAACACACTCAGGAGGAATCTGATTGGCTGCTGCAGGTCGTGTAGTTATCCAAAGATGAGCTGAAGGAAACAGGTTCCCTCTGATGAGGTTCGTCAGCAGCACATCCAGTGAAGTGGACTCTGTGACATCAGTCAGGATCTCATTGTTCTGAAAGTCCAGAGGAAGTCGACACTCATCCAGACCATCAAAGATGAACACAACCTGGAACTTTTCAAACCTGCAGATTCTTTTGGTTTCAGCAAAGAACAGATGAACAAGTTCCACCAGGCTGAATTTTCTCTCTTTCAGTACATTCAGCTCTCTGAAAGCAAATGGAAATATTAACTGGATGTCCTGGTTGGCTTTATCTTCAGCCCAGTCCAGAGTGAACTTCTGTGTTAAGACTGTTTTCCCAATGCCAGCAACTCCCTTCGTCATCACTGTTCTGATCGGTTCATCTCGTCCAAGTGGGAGTTTAAATATGTCTTCATGTTTAATTTTTGCTTCTGTTCTGTTTGCTTTCTTGTATATTTTTTGAAACTGTCTGACTTCATGTTCATCATTGACCTCTCCATTCCCTCCCTCTGTGATGTAGAGCTCTGTGTAGATTTCGTTGAGAAGGATCTGCATTCCTGCTTTAGCAATGCCCTCAAACACAAACTTGAACTTCTCCTTTTGCTTTGATTTGTGTTTTTGTTGACAAACTGCAGCAGAGGCATCTAAATAAAATAAAATAAAGAACTCTGTTTAGTTTTTTTTTTTTGTTGAAAGAGCACAAAATCAATTAATTCACCTAAAGAATCAGTATTAGAAGACACACTAGTTGTAACATTATGACTAGACACTAGGGCCCCAATCGTACACCTCCCACTACCCACTACCCGCTATCCGCGAATTGCGAGTTTAGGAACCTCTGCTAACCGCTAATGCAATCTTCTCCTCCCTAAAACCACTACCCGTTATGCCAACGCCCTTACGCACATTGTAGATGTGGCAATGGGTGTGTCTTTTGCCATTTCTGCAAACTCTGTATCTTGCGATCGTGGGTTGCAGGTAGCGGGTGGTCAGACCACCCACTATCCGCTACCTGCAACACACATGTCGGCGCGTAAAAGAGCTCGTCCAAATGTCACAAATGTGCGTCCACCTGGTCACATGTGAACGTGCACAAACGGCTCTACCTCTTGATTACGCATCACCGTATTCCTTGCATACGTATTCTCTTGTGGTCAATGGATGTTCATTACCGGACGAAACTGACGAAACTGGCTACTGGGACATGGAACGTCATCTCTCTGGTGGGGAAGGAGCCTGAGCTTGTGCGTGAGGTTGAGAGGTACCGACTAGATATAGTCTGGCTCACCTCGACGCACAGCCTGGGCTCTTCTTCTTCTCGAGAGAGGCTAGACCTTATTCTACTCTGGAGTTGCCCAGGGTGAGAGGCGACGGGCTGGTGTGGGCTTGCTTATAGCCCCCCAGCTTAGAGCCTGTACGTTGGGGTTTTCCCCAGTGGATGAGAGGGTAGCTTCCCTGCGTCTTCGGGTTGGGGAACGGGCTCTGACTGTCATTTGCGCTTATGCGCCAAATGACAGTTCAGAGTACCCAGCCTTCTTGGGGTCCTTGGCGGGGTGCTGGAAAGCGCTCATAATGGGGACTCCTTTATTCTGCTGGGGGACTTCAACGCTCACATTGGCAATGACAGTGGTACCTGGAGGGGCATGATTGGGAGGAACGGCCTCTCTGATCTGAACCAGAGTGGTGTTTTGTTGTTGGACTTCTGTGCTCGTCACAGTTTGTCCATAACGAACACCATGTTCAAGCATAAGAGTGTCCATAAATGCCCATGGCATCAGGACACTCTTGGCCGTAGATCAATGATTGACTTTATAGTCGTATCATCTGATCTTTGGCCATATGTTTTGGACACTTGGGTAAAGAGAGGAGCTGAGCTATCAACTGATCACTACCTGGTGGTGGGTTGGATCAAATGGCGGGGGAGAATGCCGGTCAGACCTGGTAGGCCCAAACGTGTAGTGAGGGTTTGCTGGGAATGTCTGGCAGAGGAACCTGTCAGAAAGATCTTCAACTCACACCTCCGACAGAGCTTCAATCACATCCCAGGGGAGGCGGGGGACATTGAGTCTGAATGGGCCATGTTCCATGCCTCCGTTGCTGAAGCGGCTGACCGGAGCTGTGGCCTTAAGGTCGTCGGTGCCTGTCGTGGCGGCAATACTCGAACTCGTTGGTGGTCACCTCGGGTGAGAGAGGCTGTCAGACTGAAGAAGGAGTCCTACCGGGCTTGGTTAGCTTGTGGGACTCTGGAATCGGCAGACAGGTATCGGCAGGCCAAGCGGGCGGCGGCTTTGGTGGTCTCCGAGGCGAAAACTCGGGTGTGGGAGGAGTTCGGTGAGGCCATGGAAAAAGACTTTCGATCGGCTCCACGGAGATTCTGGCAAACCGTCAGACGGCTCAGGCGGTAAAACCAGTGCTTCACCAACACTGTGTATAGTGGGGGTGGGGTGCTGCTGACCTCGACTGGAGATGTCGTTCGGCGGTGGAAGGAATACTTAGAGGACCTTCTCAATCCTACCAACATGTCCATGGAGGATGCTGAGCCTGTGGACTTAGAGGTAGACTCTTCCATTACCGGAGCTGATGTCACTGAGGTAGTTAAGAGGCTGCATAGTCCACAGCTCCGGGGGTGGACGATATCCGCCCTGATTTCCTGAAGGCTCTGGATGTTGTAGGACTGTCTTGGTTGACACGTCTCTGCAACATCGCATGGAAACCGGGGGCAGTACCTCTGGAGTAGTCACTGCTTGTCATTCGACATCGCATGCAAAATCCGTGATGGACTGAAATAGTGCATGAGACATGACAGTATATTTATCTCGGAAACCTGTCAGTCAAAATTGCATTCAGCTTTTCCACCAATCACCATGCGGACTGATCAGCGTCCAGGCCAGTCAAGGCCAACCCACAGCTCCATTCACTCCCAGAGATGCCGAGAGTCCGGGGGGCGGGACAACATTGGCATTTAAGCCAATGCCCATTGAGTTTTGCAGCAATGAAAAAAAATGTTCCATACAGTCCCAGAGACTCTCAGCTTCTATGGGCAAATGCATTGACCAGAAAGCATTATGGGAATGTACGGACAAGTTAACTACTTTACTGGTGAAGAAGTAGCTGATTCTATATCAACTTGTCTTCATGTTTAAAGTGTTATAACACATTTATAGTAACTTAAATGTTAACACAACTGCACATATTAGGTCATTTATTTTCTTGACATTATAGTGCAGGGAGGCAGGGGAAGCTACAGTCTCAGAGGAATCCCCTCTGAACCATATTGAATGAAAACTCCACAAAACAAACACCCATTTCATAGTTGGCTACATAAACCAGGACAAGGAGGTTTTTCCAAGTTCCCATTTCCAAATGAGTAGAAGTGGAAATGTCAAGGAAGGAAAAACTGATATGAAGAATTTCAAATATCTTTTTTTTTTCTTTTATTGTCATAAAATAAAATAAAATACACCAATAGGAAAATAACTGGAGGATCTGGAACACCGTATTGTGCTTTTCCCTGAGACACTGCTGCAGGTGCACTTTCAGGGGCTGTCTACATGGATTTCAGACAAAAGATTTAGATTTAGTTGTGGATCCTCTGATTTAATCATATTTGTTTAAATGTAAAGGTGAACGAGGGGGATATGCTGTGTGTTAAAGAATTAGGGTGGAAATTCAGTAAGGATAGAAATATTGGAGTGAATGCAAGTTGGTTGTGATTTGGAAGAGAAAGAGAATTTCTGGATTGAGGTACATGAAGTGATGGACAGTATGTCCAGGGGTGAGAGGATGACAGTTGGAGAAGACTTTAATGGTCATGTTGGTGACGGGAGCAGGGGAAAGAGGAAGAGAGTATGGTGTCTAGGTCAATAAGATGAAAGAACAGATGGTGGAGATAGTGGAAGGGTGGAAAGGGCTGTGGTGAAAATGTATTTCAAGAGGAGGGAGGAACACAGGTTGACATCAGAGTGTTGGTAGGAACACACACAGTTCCTTTGCAGAAAATACAATCTGAAAGAGATTAGAGACTGCGAGGTGGTGACAGAGGAGAGCCTAGCCAGACAGCATCAGATGCTAGCCTGCAGCATGACTCTGGTAGTTCAAAAGAGGAAAAGCAGGAAAGGGGAGCAGAAGATAAAGTGGTGGCAGCTGAAGAAGGAAGGCTCTTGTGTGAACTTCAGGGAGGAGCTCTGCGTGGTAGTGAAGGACCGGCAGATGACTGAGTGACAACTACAACAAATGTTATAAGGGAGACGAGAATGTGACAGGTGAGTCATCCTGACAGAGGAAGGAAAATATGGAGATTTGGTGGTAGAATGAGGCGTTCAGGAAAGTATTAGTCGGAAAAGGTTAGCAAAGACGAAGAGGGACGGCAGATGAAGAAAGAAGGCAGGAGTACAAAGAGAAGCGACATACAGTGAAAAGTGAGGTGGCAAATGCTAAATAGGAGACTTATGATTACAGTGGTACCTCTATTTACGAAATGAATTGGTTCTGGACGTAGTTTCGTAACCTGAAAATTTCATAAGTAGAGACGTGTTTTCCATGTAAATGCTCTAATCCGTTTCAAGCCTCCCAAAATTCGGACATAAATTTTTTTATAAATCATACAATTGCATCAAAACATGTAACAAATACACGTTACCATTAGATGGGAGTTGCAAGTAGCAGCGCGTACTGTATTTTTGCCTGTCGTATCCTGAAATTTCTTTCGTAACAATAGGAAATATTTTTCCCTTGAGACGTGTCGTAACTAAGGATGCACATTTTGGATTTTTTTTAATGACCGTTAACCTACGCCCTTTAACGATTAATAACCGTTAACCGACAAGTCCGGGAGGGTTGGCTGCCACGATGTTGCACGCATTGTTGTGGACGCCTGCGGACACTTCCCCATGTATACTCTCACGGCAATGTGTCGCCGTCAGCTCGTCGCAGAGATGCCGCCGTCACTTTTGATTTATACTAGCGCAGTCTCCGCTATGTTATCCCATGCCACAACGCAAGAGCGACAATCACGAACTACCTAAACTTACTGAACTTATCTCTTGCGTTTTTTCACTTCCTCACTGTCTCGGCCGTATCCAGACCCACATTCATCGCAATCTCCCTCCATGAATTACTAGAATATGTGCTGTCTTTGTAGTGTGGAGAACGAGAATTGTACAGATGTGGGTACTTCCTCATTTTTTCGATGACGCACTCTTTTCTACGCGGATGTAGAATTGACCAATCGGAGGCCTGTTGCACCTGTCGACATGCCCCCATGAGTTGATTGAATTACGTAGCTTAAAAACAAAATTGACCGTTAGTATTAATCGGTTAGAGTTACTGTTATCGGTTAACGGTTAAACGATTAATCATGTGCATCCCTAGTCGTAACCTGAAAATTTCCTATGTAGAGACGTTCGTAAGTAGAGGTACCACTGTAGTTGTTTGAGAGGTTGAGCAATAAGACAGGAGAATATTTGAACTAATTTAAGAATATATATATATATTCTCATACATATTTGAGAATATTTGACTACTGAGAGACTGAAATGGGAGAATTGTGCAACAAATTAAAGAGGGAGATGGAAAAGTTCTTACAGACGATGACAGTTCATGGACAAGATGACAGGAGTATAACAGTGAGGCAGTTTCCTTTGAGTTGAATGTTAAAATCTCCAATTTTACAGCAGAAATAAACATATTTACTACTTGATAGTAAATACAGAATTTTCTTCTGGATTAATAAAGTTCTATCTTGTCCACAGAGGTACACACATCAGTTTGTCATTATTGATGAGTAACTTCTCTCTTCAAACTCTGGGCCTCATTCATGAAATCCTCATAAATCTGTGAGTAAATATGCTCATAAATCTCTTCCCGACTGAAAGCCGACCCCAGATTCACAAACCCCGTGTAAAACCCAAGAATACAAATTGATCGCATGTTGGGAACACGCCCCTGCTAATCCCCATCCAGGAACCAGCATCGTAAAGGTCCATCCTCTAGCTGTGGACATGTTGCACGTTAAAAATAAAGAACGAACAAGAAGAAATTTTCACAGAAGTGGAGCAAAGAAATAGCTTTTTTTTTGTACACTGTGTTAGTACGGGCGTGGCAGGGAGTCTTCTGTTCAGCAAGGTTCAAGAGATCAAGCAAAAACGGCTTGTTCTGACAACTAATGCAAAAAGCAAAGAAAGAAATAAAACTAATAATAATTAAAATAAAATACCTGGAGAGTTCACAAAGCAGGATGCTGCCGATTGTGTCCAAGCACAACCGCCTCGCCTTCATGACACCGTCGGTGTGCTCTACAACGGCCTGAGTCGCTGCGTGGGCTTCTGTCAGCAGATCAGGTCCGTTTAATCAACCTACTGACACTTTAGGAAACAATCTGAAACTAAAACACCCGTCGATGAAGAAAAATGTGTTTTAAAGGTGTGTGCATGTTGTGAAAATAATATTCCAAATGTCTGAGAATGACAACCCCTCCTCATTTACACCACCGGTGCACCTGGTTGGAGGCGGGGCCAGGTTCTGTTCGTACCCACGACAACATGGGAAAAAGTTTACGCACAAATTTGTTCGGCTCACGTTTCATGAATGAGGCCCGCTGTGTGTAATTTATCCAGCAGGTTAAATGTTTAGAGAAATCCTCTTACTGTTCTCCAGACGGTCAGCCAGCTCCTCCAGTTTCATTCTCCTCAAGAAGTTCAGAGCGATTGTCAGGAACGACTCTCGGCTACTCTTCATCTGCTCTTCATCCTCCCCTTCCAACACCTCCCGCTGGCTCTCTAAGCATTCTGGGTAATCTGGACTCAGAAGCTTCTTGATCTTTTTCAATTCATTCCTCACAAAACTGACGACGTTGTCCTCTAGGAGCTAAAAGAGAAGAATTTGACAGTTTACTGCTCTTCAACAAGCATCACGGAGATGACTGTCAACGGAACAGATGTAGAAGAAGTCGAACATGTACTGACCAGAAATTTGGCATCCAGGTCTGTTTGATGCTGCTGGGCGGGCGGACCACTGGGAGACTCTGGGACCTGCTGCTCCATCCTGTGGAGAAATCATGAATTAGTTCAAATCTCATCTCCCCCAGCAGAGACAAACACAAGTAAAAGGCTAAACTGTTAATTTCTTAAGTTCATACCTTTCAAAAAGACAAGGGTCTGATTTAGGACTTTCCATCCTCCTCCTGATAAAAAAAAAAAAAAAAATGAATATTTTAAAAAGTCCAGCATTTGACTGGTCACCTGACTGGTCAGCTTCATTACTTAATATAAATTCATCTGATGTGGTATAAAAAATATATATATAAAAAAAATCACTCCCCGTACAAGTGTCATGAATGTAAAATTTAACTGTAGAGACCAAAACATGTAAATATGTTTAATTCTAGTGCAAAGTTGGCGAGTCAATGTTCTGGAGCCAGGACCTAGTGGTCCGGAGACGAACTACAACAAAAAGGATTTTTCTGGTTGACCTTCAATCTGGAAGTGGGATGGTTGCCGCTTGTGTGAAACATCACCCATTTAGATTTAATTAATAAAGTTTTCTGCATCTGGACGAACGTGAATGATTAATTCATGCCCAGGGGTCAGTCTCATCCAAACGTCCACGCTGTCATTTGTCAATAACAGTCTTGGCAGAGTGTTGTGTTACTGTGACAACCAGCTGGAGGTGAAGAGCTGACAACCATGGTGACACAACTAAGTAGGGCTGCAGCTATCGATTCTTTTTGTAATCGATTAATCTAGCACCTTATCGATCGATTAATCGATGAATCGGATTTTTTTCCCCCCCTATTTTAAAACAACCAAAACAACAAAAATTATGTGGCTTTGAATGATCAAGCATTTGACTTTTTTATTGGCTTCAAAAAGCGTGTTTAGTGCAAGTGCCAACAAGTACAACACAGTTAACTCACTGCAAGTTTGAACATAAAATATTACAAAAGGAGAGGATCTCTGGGGCAGTGTTTCCGCTAGAAAAAATTGGCACCGGACAATGTGACCAGCAGGTTTTCAATTTACCGGACAAATGTTTCAAGCCTCCATAACCGCGGAGCGCTGTCATTAAGGAGACGGCATCTCTGCGCACCTGTGGCATCAGTGAGTGGAGCTGTGGCTGGAGCCGACTCGTCCTCACACACTACTCATTCGTCAAAAAAAGTATATGTTTTTTCATAAAATGATGTGGAAATTACCCATTTTATTACAACTGAAATTGTGCTTGGGAGGAGGATTTTCACCGGACATTTTGACCGGAGAGAATGAGATTATAAAATACCGGACTTCGGCATATTTTACCGGACAACGGAAACTCTGTCTGGGGTATGCCTGTCGTGTGAGGGAGAGGGAGATGAGATGAAGGTGCATACGTGTGTGTGTAAAGCAGCAGTTTTTGGGGGCTATGCTCTCTTTCAGTTGAACGTGAATACGTTTACTACTTAAAAACATCAAGCTAAACATCATATTTTGTTAAACCACAACACGACATCGCTACAAATACAGTAGGGCAGGCTATGTAACGTTAACTTACCTTGTTTCAGCGACTCTTGGTGAAGCAGCATGGAGCGATGTTTTCGGCTTAGATACTGATTCACTGACGTCGTACTGTTGTGGTATGCCAGTTCAACTTTGCAGTAAATACACTGCACCTTGTGCTCTCCCTTTTTTAGGATGTAATGATCCCAAACTTTCGACAATCTCTGCCATTTACGGCCACCCTGACTCTCCGCCATCGCGCCGCCGCCGAGTAAATACGCGCCCGTGGTGTGTTCCTTGACAACGGCCCGTGTGGAACAATATCCCCGCGTGAGATCCCAGCGCGCCATAAAAACGCGGAATAAAACGACGCTTCGAGGCAGAGTTTTTTGCCTCGATGCATTTTTGTAATCGAATTAATCGAGTAACTCGATGAATTGTTTCAGCCCTACAACTAAGCATCGCTGGCCTAGATTTGGACATTTCTTTTTCATATCATTGGTTTGTACAACTCCAGATGAGCGAAACACTTTGTAAACAGAGTGAGTGGAAGTCGTTTTTCAGAGATTACTAGCGATATTTTCTTTTGTCATGTTTACGTGCGCCTTCTCAACCTACAAAGCCTCTTGAGCTCAAACACGTGTTGCATGTCCCGTCGCTGGATCAGCCAAAGATCACGGAGCTTTCCCACCACCAGAGTTCATATGCCAGAGTAGCTGCATCAAGACCGCACACACCTGTGTGGTTGGTGTGTTCACACACATCAGTGCTCCTTTGGGCTGACCGAAACAGGGCCAGTGTGAAAACAACCTTAGACATGCAACTATTCCCAATTTTATTATTTATCATTTCTCTGACTGATGACCTTTAGATTTAGTTTTTTCTTTTAATTGACAGAACACAAAACTGCCTTCTTTTTAAATGAATTATAAATATAATATTTTCTCCATTTACTTTCTAAGAATGGCTACTTAGCTTACTGTTTAACAGGAGGCTTCTTAAAGGGATACTCCAACATTTTGTTGATGGATGATTAGAGTGGGGCCAAAGGTTTTTTTTTTTTTTTTTTTTTTTTTGGGGGGGGGGGGCATGTGTACTGAGGGTTTGGGTGCATGAGAGAGAAAAAGAGAGAGAGAGAGAGAGAGAGAGAGAGCGATGGAGAGAGAGAGAGAGAGAGAGAGAGGGAGAGGATGACTGGGTGTTGATCTAACCCTGGGTAAGTGATGGCTTTTCAGTTGTTTTTTGTTCTTTTTCTTGTTATTTTAATGACTGTTTTTATAATGTAAAGCACTTTGTGTTACGCAGGTATGAAAATTTGTTTATAAATAAATTTGATTTGATTTGATTTTTGGTATTTCCTTATTTGCAGTCAACCCCAGAGTTTGATGAGACAAAAGCCTTTGCTCAACTTGCTTAGTATATCTGCTAGTATGTTTTTAATTCGGAATTAATTATTCTGAATTAAATAATTCAGAATTAAACTATTTTGCTTCGAGTTTACATACAATAGTAATTCCGAATTGAGATTTACATGGAAAACACGTTTGATCGGCTTCATCCAATTCCACTTAAGGTCTGGGGGTTGGGAAGGATTCTGATTGGATAGACGTGTTTACGTCTACCAGAAGAAAAGAAACTTACTTGATTAGCAACAACATGGAGGACTACATTATTAGCATCCTTTTTGGATTTGTTAAACCTCCTTCATTTAACCTGGCCGCTACAACTTTGAAAAGCTCACAATTTTTATGTTTCCTGCCATCTGTTCTTTTAATTATTTCCAGTTCCTCCAAGCTATTTATTAAATAAATCGTCTCTGCTCTTGAACACCGTTTACTGCGTGCTGCCATCTTGAAACTTTGTTTCGGAAACCAGCCCAGCGCAGAATATAAGCGTCATCGCGACAGACGGGCAAGAGAACGAGCATGCGCAGAAAGACCGGAATTAATTTAAAGCGGAATGAGTGTTTACATGACCGCGGAATTATTCTATTCGGATTTAAAATCAGAATAAACCAGCCACTTACTTCAGAATTAAGTTTAATTTGGAATGGACATTTTCATTCGGAATTAGGTGTTTACATGGTAATTTTTAATCATTTTAAATCGGATTTAATTTTAATTCTGAATTAAAGAGGAATTAAACTTCCCATGTAAACGGTTCATCTCACCTCTTTGCAGCAGAAGGTTGGTCTCCTTTAAAATCAAGAATAATGTCCTTTGACCAGTCACTTTGCAAAGACAGACAGCTGGGTTCATGTCCATGAGACACAGCTTTCAGGAGGAGGCTGATAGAAAGAAAAATATTATTTTAAGTTTATAATGTGCAAGTCCTATTTATCTGAAGGAGTGTGCATCTAGCAAATTTATGTTTTTTGGATCATATTTGGCAGCTTTTAGATACTGCTTACCTCTTTGAAGAACAGGCTTGATCCTCTTTAAAAGTAATGTCATCAGTCTTTCCCTGGTCCTTCAAAGACCCACGGCTGGGTCCAGGTCCAGGTTCAGGTTCAGGTTTATTCCTGTAATAATGATGGTTTGGTTTTGTGAGTACTGAGCTCTGACACTCAAAAGAGTCATGGATAGTTAGAGATGATCATCTCACCTCTGAGCTTTGCTCTGACTCTCATGTTCCCCACATGGAGTGGTTTTAGAGGGAGGGACCCCCTCCTGTCTGTCCTCTCTCTGATCCATGCTGCTGGATGCTCGTCCACGCCTAGTGGTCAGTCGAGGAACTGCAGCTCCATATAGTTCCACAAAGGCTTTGACTCAGCAGTTGGGATGCTGGCTCTTAGGTTATTATCACTTTTTATGTCTCTAGGTACCATTATTAAACACAAAATTCACCTCAGGTCATTATTTAAAAGTAGATTTTTAAGAAACGTCTTCTGTGGGAGCACAAACCCGGAACTCCATAGGAATGCCGTGTTTCATCCGGGGCCGAGACCCCGGGACTTACAAGGTCTGGCGACGCCCCTGCGCTAAGCTACCCGCTCGCCTTCCTTCCACATTAGTGAAGCATAACGTTAAAAAGCTTTACTGAGGCACATTTATTCATGCACCGGTAAAAATCCCCCTGCTCCGGGTAACGGACCCTGACCACATGGAGGACATTTAACGGTTAACGGACTCTGACCACACGGAGGACATTTAAACCCGTTCACTCCTTCGTTATGACGTTACTTGCGGCTGTGAACCGTTAGCGTCGACTATCTGCGGCAGAAACTAAAATCGAGACAACTGATAAAAAAAAGTGACAGTTTAAACGCTGCCTGCATTACCTTAATGTTTACGTTTACACGGAGAAATCCACCTGCGACACAAATGTGGAGCAGTCCCATCGGCCTTCGCATCTATTGTAGAAATTACGGTATCAAAGAGCCGTAAATGTGTAATATAATCTATGTATAGTGATTACTTTATGATGACATCTTTTCTTTATATTAATTTATAATAACATAGTTCACTGTACTGCAATATAATATGATATATTTTATTTCCTGGGAAGTTACAGAGATTTTTAAAGGCAAAGTTCACTTAAATACCACTTTTTCTGATTCAAAACAAAAAGAGGTTCTTTGGTTTGGCTCGGTACCGTAAAGTGTCATATAGACGCGCCTCTACAGTCCTCTACTGTCAGGACACATCCCCTCCCCCCCTTTTTTTTAATGGCAACGTATCTAGCAAATACAGATTTACAAAATAAAATTGTACAAATTACAAAATAAAAAGAATACAAAAATTTACTCCATCTCGGGGGAGAAAATAGGTAGCAAGGGTCAAAACTGATCTTGATCATCTTTGCATTTATGAAGATTGATTAGGAATTTACAAATGTTTTTTTTTTCTGTGTTTGTATGCATGCACTATCGTGATGGAAACCAAAGGGAACATGTTTCAGGAGTAAAATAAAATGTTCAGAAATGATACAACAACAAAGCTGCCAGAAAAGATGTTGTTCCTGTTACTATTTTTATTTATTTCAATTGCCGAATGAGAATATCCAACACCAAATTTATCAAGGGTATGTAAAAATAAAATTACACTCTACAGTGTAGTACAGAGCCCTGGAGGTGACATGGAAATTATTTTTTTTATCTTGTGCGCACGACTTTTTATCTCGCGCTTGCGACTTATTATCTCACGTGAGTTAGGTGTCATGAATATTGTTGTTTTTTAAATTACTTTTTTACAAGTTATGCACGTGAGTTACTATTCTGCAGTCAATGAGAATAGAATAGGTCAATTGTAATGGATCTAGACCAGGGGTGTCAACTTGTTTCATTCAATCAACCGAACTGGTTCAGACCTTCAGTGAAGACAGTTAGTTGATTGACTAAAACAAGTCAGCTGTGTGTCTGCATGGTTGGAACAAAAACCTGCAGCCACACGGCCCTTTCATGGACACCTGTGATCTAGACCAGTGGTTCTCAACTGGTGGGTCGTGACCCAAAAGTGGATCGCAGAGCCGTTTTCAGTGGGTCGTGGGCCTTTGCCTAGGGAAGGAAATGCTAAAAAAAAAAAAAAAATGCGTGTCATTCATACTCCTTAACAGTAGATGGCGATAATGCTCTGTAATGCGAGTTGACACCCGCCAGTTCACACTATAGAAAAAGACCTGCAATGTTTGTTTACATATGTTGATAATTGTGAAACACTGATACAACGAAGAATATATGAGATATGGATTTTCTTATCTTGAAGACAAAGGTCAGTGAGTTGTTATTCAGATAAAACTATATATTTTGAGTTCTTTTTGAAACTACTGCTCAGTGGTTGCACTGTTTTATTTTATATTTGTGCATAAAAGCACTCTTGAGTCTTAAAAATGGCTGTTAATGAAATGTTCTGATTGTTATGTCAGCTTTATGATTAATGCTTAAATAAGTGACTAGATAGTTTTAATAGGAAATTGTTATATATTCAGGAAGTCGGTACTCAGCAAATGCTACATATTTGAGTTCTTTTTGAAACTACTGCTCAGTGGTTGTACTTTTTTATTTCATGTTTGTGCATGTTGAGTCTGTTAAAAAAGACTGAAGTTACTGACGTGAAGTGTTTTGGATTTAATTAAAATGCAGCTAATTGAGCAACAAAAAGAATATTTCCCACTTGAAGTCATTTTGGTTATGCTATTTTGGTTTTTGCCATTTTGGTTCACCAATAAACTTATTTTTTTGTGTTGGCATTCTGTAATATTCTATTTTACTATCTCTGTTTCAAACTGCACGATCTTTTCATTCAATAAATCTGAGAAGTTGGAAATTTTCCTTGATTTGGGTCGCGGCTTGTCATTAAGGGTGATGGTGGGTCCTGAAGCCAGACCAGTTGAGAACCACTGATGTAGACAGTCTCATCATTTTATTTTTTAAGTTAGGAATGCTTCATAAAGAGATACTTAGAAGCTTAGCCTTACATGGGTTTATTTTAAGCTGGAGGCATCTTATCAGAATCGCTGGAGAACACAAATTCAGCCGTTGACAGTTTTCGGACTTGCAGGATATCATTGGTTTTATAAGTGAGCAATCGAGAGGCCCTGGGAGACATAATGGTTATCGGTTAAAATGCCTTCATTTTACCTTCTACGGGGGCACTTCTTTCAAGCCTTTGATCGAGTGGAAGTGTGTATGAAAATGCACGCTAGTTACAGTACCGTATTGGCCTGAATATAGGACGATATTTTATTCTAGAAATCATATTCTCAAAAAAGGGGCTCGTCTTATAATCGAGGTCTTGACTTTTCTGTTGTTGTTACACACCTGCGCCACTAGATGGAGCCGCACCAAAGTAATCAGTAAGAATGGAGCATCACATGGAGCAGATCTGATGTTTATTAACATAATAAACAGCAGTTTATCAAATAGTACTATACCTTGATCATCAATAACATAGAAACTTGACACATTCCTTACCTTAAGTATGGTAGCAGACTTCCTAAAAAGATGAAATCATTAAAATGTTTAACAATACAGCAAAATGTTAACTCTGTGAGTGTTTCTACAATGATTGTACAACAAGAAGTTGTTTGATGAATAACCTTCTGTCTTTAACACATTTTTATTTTCCCAAAATGATATCTGAAAAATAGGGGTCGTCTTATAATCAGAGTCGTTCTATATTCGGGCCAATACGGTAAGTCGTATGCGCGAGATTTAAAATTCGTGCGCACGAGGTCGTGCGCCCCTCCAGGGCTCCGTATCTTTGGAAAGCTGAAGAGTTTGGTAATTAATTCTGGGTTGATTACCGCCCAAAAAAACCTCGATATTGATTTATCCCACTATGTAAATTGGTCTGGACGGACCTTTACAGGTAGTGACTGAAAAAAATACAGAAATTTGGGAAGCACATTAATTTTGACCATCTGGATTTTGGAACTGAATTCCAGTGGTATGGTGGACCATATTTCGGTATGTCATGAAAATCCTTTTTATAATTTAAATCATATAGTTCAGAAAAATCTCTTGTTATAGTTACATCCAAATATTTAATAGACCTGAAACTCCAGCTGAGTTTGTATGATATCTGAATTGCCTTTGAGGTGGTTTAGTTCATTGTAAATATCTGGGTTTTATAAATATTTATCTGGTATCCTGACAAAGGTCCATACGTTTCAAGAAGCTCCATCATGATAGGTAGTGGCATATTTGGTTGTTCCAGGAATGCTATTACAGCCTCGGCAAACAGTCTTTTATGTTGTAATCCTTTAATTGTGACCCCTTCAAGTTTTTCATTTAGTCTGATTGCTTGAGCCAGTGGCTCAATTCAAATAGCAAAGAGAGCCCAACTCCCCACTGTGACTGGTGAACACTGAAGGGGCTCATAATGGAAAGGTAGAGCTGGTCATCCTGGAGAGGACAGTGATCAGAACACCAGAGGAGGAGGCTGGAAAAACTAAGATGGGATTCTAAAATCTCTGCAAAAAGGTTATTGATGCAAATCCTGACTGAGGCCTTTCTGATTTCCTCCCACAGTCCGACAACATCCATGTTTGGCTAACTGTCGATTGTAAATCCACCACAGGAATGAATGTGAGCATGTGCGGTTGTCAGTCTATACGTGAGGAACACTGACATGCTGAGTTTACAGGGTCACAGACATTGACTTAATATTCATCACTGACAGAGATGTGCACTCACAGCTTTACGTTTATGGAAATAACATTTAAAAGGGAAAATGAGGCTTTTCAAAAGTAATGCTCATCCCTATCAGTCAACAACAGTGTTACAGGTACATTGTAATACTTCAAAATTAGTTTTCTATACGTGATAAAACAGTACCACTAAACAATTTTATTTGGTTTACATACGTTTATAAAGGGCCAGAATAATACCTAAACCTCTTCATCACGAGGCCCAAATGACTTACCCAAAATAAAGAGTACAGTTGTATATCTTCACAACTACAAGGGCTGTCTGTATAATTTTGGTCTCAATTGAAAGCTGGGACATATTTAGCTGGTTGCTCTTTATAAGTTAGTTATAAGTTATAAGTAAGGTATTCCTCTCATTTTGTATTTGTGAACTCGTCTTTTCAGAATCCTCATAAATTTGATGGTTTCAGAGAGTGAAACCATCAGTGCCCATGTCCTGAGACTGCATCTTAACAGTCCCAGGACACAATACTAAACATTTGCTCCAGTGTTGTGGTGGGCTGCGTGCCTCATTTTGACTCCTCCAAACAGGATTTTCAACTTTTCACGCTTCAGCGTGGGCGTCGGCCAATCAAACTGCAGGTATACAGTAGGGGTGAAAAAAATCGATTTAGCGATATATCGCGATTTTCGGCCGCCCGATACAATATCGATTTTCCAGCTCCTAATATCGATTTTTATTTTTTAGTTAAATTCATGTATTAGACGCATTGTGGATAATATACCACTTCCGCACCTCCACTCCGGTAGATGGCGCCGTAGAGCCACTTTGCTGTGCGGCGCAGCACCATTTCTGTAGTAGAGGCAGTCACAGTGGCTGAAGCGGACAGATTCAAATCCAAAACATGGCTAACAAAATAACAACGCCTCCACAGTACAAAGCCGACATTTGGAAGTACTTTGGCTTCCAACTTAAAGGGAGTAAAAACGAACTTGATAAGGACAACGCCGTCTGCAAGCTTTGCCTCGCTGCTGTGAAATATAGTGGGAACACGACAAATTTACGAGCTCACCTTGCAAGACATCATGCATGCCGAGATATTAGCAGAGAAACAGCCGCAGAAGCGTATTGAGCCAAACCAAACTACGCTGGATAATTTACTACCATCTAACTCACCTCGTGCTCAGCGTATCACAGAGGCCATGGTGCATTTTATTTGTAAAGATTTGCGCCTGTATAGTGTAGTTGACAACGTTGGCTTCAGGTGGATGCTACATATGTTGGAGCCTCGTTACAGGATACCGCAACGCGTGTACATTACGGAAACAGCTGTGCCGAAGATGTATGAAGAGGTGAAGACAGCTGTTAAAACATCTCTCAACACAGCACAAAGAGTTGCCCTGACGTGTGACGGATGGACGTCCAGAGTCACCGAGTCGTATGGTAACCATAACGTCTCACTACATCTCTGACGACTGGGAAATGGTTACACATGTGTTGCAGAAGAGGGCAATGCATGAAAGCCACACCGGCAGTAACATCGCGGATGTACTGAGAAGGACAATTGAGGAATGGGGCATAAAGGATAAAGACCCAGCCATTGTCACAGACAACGCATCAAACATGTCCATTGCAGCAGAGCTGGCCGGTATGTTGCATTTCAAATGCTTTGCGCACACACTCAATTTGGGTTCACAGCGCGCACTGAAGTTGCCAGCCGTCCAGCGCTTGCTGGGAAGAGTGAGACGCATTACCAACTTTTTCAGACGCAGCACCACAGCTAGCCATGTACTGAAAGAAAAACAAAAGCTGCTGAATCTGGAACAGCACAAACTCAAGACGGACGTGGTAACCAGATGGAATAGCGCACACGACATGCTCCAGCGCTTCCTCGAGCAGCAGCCAGCCATTACTGCCGCCCTGCTCTCAAATGAAGTGAGGAGGAATGAAAGGGACATCAGCACTCTCACCGAGGCCGACATTGCAGCTGCAGAAGAAATAGTCACAGCTATGAAGCCCATGAAGACTGCCACTGTCATCATGGAAGAAGAGAAAACTCCAACATTGTCAGCAGTTGCACCAATCCATGCCCAGCTGATTGAAAAACTCCAGGAGAGCCCAGGTGACTCTAACATGACAAAGGAGATCAAATCTGCCATATGTCAGGATCTTAAGAAGAGGTACTTGGATGAGCAGAGGGAGACTCTTCATGTATGTGCAGCTTTGGATCCCAGATTTAAGACCTTGCCTTTTTTGTCTGAGGATGAACAACAGGCCGTCTATGATAGTCATCACAGAGGCTGCAAGGACCCAGGAGACGTTTCAGGTAAGCTAAACTACAGAGACGCCTCTGAATCATTCAATGCATAAATACTAAAAGTTTAAAATGCATTAATAAACACTAGTTAATGTTGGTAAACATTTATATTCCATGAACAACAGATTAAGTTGGCATTCAATTTTCATTTGTTGTATCTGGGTTTATATAATTCACTTAATTTCATGTAATGCTGTTTTTCAGCAGAGAGGAGCTGGAGAGGCTGAGACATTGGAGTCAGAGACTGGGGCTGATGGAGAGGAGGAGGAGGATGCTGGGCTAGAGGTGCCAGATGAGGAGGACGAAGGCTGCAGCCAAGTTCCTGGGGGAGCGGAGAGCTCTGCAGCACAGTCCACGTCCAAGAAGAGATCCAGGGATTCTTGTGGCTTGGCTGAACTTCTTGGTCAAACGTATGCTTCAGGTCAGTGTAGGAAATTTAAAGACCCCCTAATGTTAAAAATGTATTCTACCTATTATCCCTGTAGCTGAATATTTGAGCCTCATTGCCTCACAGACTTTTCATATTTTTCCACTCAAAGTCTAAGTCAAAGTCTAACTAAGTCAAAGTTTATTTCTTCTCATTTAAAAAATCCGAATTCCTCAGAGCGTAAGTGTAATGTACACAACTGGATGCTTAAAGTTTAATATCACACTAGTGTAAGTTGATTATTTGTCCAACATACAAGTTACACTTACACAAATCATGTTTTGAGAAGTCTGGATTATTAATCAAGCAGAACAAAGCTCACAGCACACAATTCTGAAAAAGCCTATAGTACTAAACTCTGCACATACTTTATTCTGCATCGTGAACCTGAAACATTAAACTGTAGGGAAAAAAGACTTTTGTTGGTCTTAAATAATTTGCTAATTATTGTTACACTGTGTGTTACAGGGGTTGCAAAGAAGTTGAAAACTGCAGACAAACAGGCACACGAGGAGATGGGAAGATTCAAGGAGAATGCTACCATGCTAATTACAAAAGGAGCCAATCCACTGAACTGGTGGAAGGCGCACGAGTGCGAGTATCCCCTCCTGTCAAAACCTTGCGAAGAGGTATTTGTGTATCCCTGGGACAAGTGTCTCCTCTGAGAGAGTTTTCTCTACTGCGGGGGACATTATCACTGCACAGAGGAGCACACTCACCCCAGAGCATGTTGATCAGATTCTCTTTCTACACAAAAATCTAAAAACAGAAGTGAAGTACAAGCACTAGGCCCATCCCTGTATCAGAATGTTTACAGTTTATTATTTCAGTTGTATTTATTTTGTTTACAAGAATACTCTGTGCACATTATTTTCCTCATACTTTTTAGGTCAGTGTGTTCAGTGACACACTGAGCACATATGCAATATATATGCATAGGCATTTTATTTTCATATGATCTGTTAAGGTCAGTGTTCAAACTGACAATAGAATACATTTTTACTTATTATTGTACATTGTCAGTAACTCAAGGCACTTTATTCGCGTTCTCAGTTACGTTGGTTACAACGCTTTCTATGTGTTGCAATGGTTACTTCAATAAACAAATATGTTGTTTTGAAGCAAATAGTTTTGACTCAATTTGTCCTCTGAATGATCAATATCATCTGATGAACATATACAGCAACTTGATTTTTCATCTCTACTTTTAATTTTGATTAATTTTGAATTTAACTGGGCAGAATATCGCAATATATCGTGATATCGCGATATTGTGATACATATCGTATCGCGACCCAAGTATCGTGATACATATCGTATTGCAAGGTCCTTGCCAATACTCACCTCTAGTATACAGCCAGCGCTATCCAATAAAACGTACATGGGGGCAGGATTGTTTCAAAACATCCATCATATCTGTGAAGTGAGCAGGAATAAATCCGAGTGGTTGTTTTTGATATGATGAAGTCATGTCAGAAGTTGTCTGAGTGGCTGGTTTGTCTAATTTAGTCAGAACTCAACCAGATGCCAGTTTGGTCCTCATCTAACACTAACATCCCACCTGATGAAGACCCTGGAGAGGCTGGTCCTTGTCCATCTTCGTCTCCTGGTGGGCCCATCCATGGACCCACTGCAGTTAGCCTACCAGCGCAGCATCGGGGTGGATGATGCTGTCATCTTCCTCCTGCACAGAGCTCTTTATACCTGCATAGCAAATGACTGGAACGTGGAAACTGTTTTATCAACTTTCAAATCTGTCAAACCCTGTTTTTGATTTTTTCTTTTTTTTCTACAATAGGCCTACTGCCCTCTTTTCGATAAATCAGTACAGTATCAAGATTTTTTTTTCTTTAGTCAGGGCTTAAAGTAAGAAAAAATCCTTTTTTTTTTACGGGGGTGCAGTGGCTCCAACGCATACACATGTTTGGCAACTTTTTGTCATTGTCCTTGGTAATATACAAGATGACCTACAATTTAAATGTGAATTTTAGAAAGTAAAGGTTAATGAGTTTTAAGTGAAAACATGTGAAACTGAGTCAAGCCAATTAATCTGATTTATTTAGCAACTATTTAATTCAGTAAAGGGCAATATGTACAAAAAACATACATTGCAACTTTTCCGTCATTTTTGTTCGAAACTATGGCAAATTAAGTTATAGGAAATACATTCCATTTGGTCTTGACTCCTCTCCAACATATTTGCAGAGGCAGTTATGTTTATAACTCTCGATGTATCATCAGACACGGCTCCAGAAACAAATTAAAGGGGGAGCATTACATTTTTTCAGGGGGGCACACTTTTTCAAACTACTTCAGGCTGAACAAAGGCTCTGTGACCACTCCTACAGTGGTGAGAAATATTTTTTCCCTCACCAAAAATGGGCAGTTTATCCCAAAATCTAAAAAACAAACAAAAAACAATAGTGTAGTGCTCTGTTCATTTATTCAACTCAAGTCAAGCATTTCTGGAAAAAAGCACTGACGTCAAGCTGAACACTGAAGTAAACATTCAAACTAGGAGAGGTAGCTACAGCAGCTAGGGAGCACAAGGACCAGAACAAAGCAGTGGAACTCATCTGCCTTTAAGTAACCTAAGTTCCTGTATCTGTGAGGTGTGTGTGTATATATGGGGGGGATTGTTTCAAAACTTAGTAAAGTGGCAGGCAGCGCTTGTGGAGTGTATGAAACCTTCTTAAGACATTGTCCCTCCACTCATTCCTAAATTTTCGAGTCAAGTCCTTCTCAAATGTCAGCTGGATCAGATTGGCTTTGCGTTGATGCAGCATAGTGAAGACATTTTTAAGAGTTGAAAATGAATTTTCACAGGACGCAGTGCTGGCTCCAAAAGTCAGGCCATGTTTAAATGCTGCGAGGACAGTAGGCATTGCTTCCAGCGGCCTCTGGAACTGTTTCAAAATCTAAGGATTGAGAAATAAGGTTGAAATCAATATCATTACAACCATAATGATTCCCCTGATAACAATATAAATTAAATGCAGCATCATGTTGAACAATCAAATAAATTCTCATCTCATTGAACCAAATCATGTAAGGCTTGAAGCTGAAAAATATCAGTCTGTTTTAAAGGTTCCAAGGAGCCTTGCAGCTTTTTGAGATTTCTGAATACAATAAAAACAATACTGAACTTTTATCTAGCCTTAATCACCTGTCTCATTGTCCATTTCTCCTCATCTGGTGGAGCAGACTCTGTCATCTGTGCCCTGAGGAAGTTGTGGGCCACCTCAAATTCAGAGTCCACAGCAGGTGTCTTGGTGAGGTCAAGTAAAGGCTTCACCTTGCTGACATCCAAGAATGTGGCTTGTACAGGATCCAGGGCATTGAGTGCCTCCATCAGGTCACAATTGTGTTTCCCGAAGCGATTTTTCATTTCCCCACATACTGAGTCAATGCAACTATAATAAATCCTGCGTAGTTCTGCTTCATCATTACCATCTACATGTGCGCTGATTTCCTCAACAACATAGTCAGCAAAGGCA
>JAGFBZ010001903.1:0-32681 GCA_018398805.1 Hirundichthys speculiger
GGAAACAAAATTGTCCCCTAGACCAAACGACTCCATCACTCTAAACAGGTACCCCCACTCCACCTGGTCAAATGCTTTTTCGGCATCTAAGCATAAAATGGCCTGTTTAGAACCAGTAGTATATTTATAATACATGATATTTATTAACCGCCTTGTGTTGAAAAAGGAATATCTGTTTGGGATAAACCCTGTTTGGTCGCTATGAATGAGGGATTCAATACACTGATTTAATCGACTGGCTAATATTTTAGTAAAAATCTTAAAATCATGTTAAGCATAGAAATTGGTCGGTAAGTGGCGGGGTTTGTGTCGTCTCTGTCCGGTTTAAGGATTAGCGTGATGTCTGCACTATATAATGTTGGTGGTAGTTTTTCTGTCCCAATGGAATGGGACAGCATCCTGAGTAGGAGTGGAGATACCTGTCGGGAAAATTTTTTATAGAACTCCGGTCCAAAACCGTCCGGTCCGGGGGCCTTTCCACTGGCAAAAGATCTAATAGAATCTGTCACTTCATTTATAGTTATTGTCGCATTCAGAGCCTCCCGTGAAGCTTCATCCAGTTTAGGAATGGGAACATTTTTAAGCCAAGAATCGACATCACCCTTTGCTTTTGACTTGTATAATTCTTGATAAAACTCCACGAAACGCTTATTTATTGATTTCGGGTGTGTGAGAATATCTCCAACACCAGATCTAATTCTGAGTATGGCCCTACTATTTTGCTGCCCTCTAAGTTGGCGAGCCAATAACGTGTGGGGTTTGTCTCCAAGTTCAAAGTAACATGTACGTAGACGGGACAACTGATCACTAACTTGATTTGTTAAAATAGTATTGTACTCATATTTAAGGTTAATAATTTCCTGCAGTGTTTGACTGTTATTGCTTAGTTTATATTGTGTCTCCAATTGAGATAACTTGTTATCAATTTGAACCAGTCTTGAGTTCCTCGATTTTTTTAGCGATGCCTCGTAAGAGATGATATGACCCCTCATAACTGCTTTAAACGCTTCCCACAGGTTTGAGTCTGAGGTATCAGAGGTGTCATTCGTAGCTAAAAAATCATCAAATTTACCTGACAAGTATTTACAGAAATCTATATCATTCATTAAGTAAGGGCGGAGCTTCCAAGTGATTTGCTGTTTTTGCTGGTTGAAATCTAAGTTTACACTAACTGGAGCGTGATCTGAGACAACAATATTGTGATATTTGGAGTCCAGCACATTCGGTAGGAGCTTAGAATCTAGTAAAAAAAAATCGATTCGTGAGTATGAGTTATGCAATTTGGAAAAAAATGAATACTGTCTGTCTGTTGGATGCTGCAATCGCCAAATGTCTACCACATTGGTTGAGGAGATTAGGTTGTTCAAAGTGACTGATGCATTTGAGGGGCTTGATTGTTTTTTTGAAGATCTGTCCAGATGCCAATCTAAGATCGCATTAAAATCCCCAGCAATAATCAAATTTGTATTGAGAGGTCTGGTAGTTTATCAAATGTTTTACGAAAGAAGCCTGCATCGTCAAAATTTGGACCATAGATATTGACCAGCGTGACATGCATAGAATACAACTGTCCAATTACAATTAAGAATCTGCCATTGTCATCATTTATAGTTTTTATATGTTGAAATGGTACATTCTTTTTTATCACGATGGCTACTCCTCGTGCCTTGCTAGAAAATGTAGATTGAAATATATGTCCCGCCCAGCTGCATCTTAAGCGACATTGTTCGGATGGTCTAATATGTGTTTCCTGTAAAACACTAAGTCAGAAGATAAGGATCTCAAATGAGTGAAAACCTTTGCTCGTTTTATAGGATGTCCCAAACCTTTTACATTCCAGCTAACCATAGTAACCCCCCCACCTCTATTACTATTTACTGGCAACATGGCATATTGTAAGGATTATTTCTTGGGTAGTGGACACATTAAAGGCCTCAGACAAAAACATAGGACAACAAAAACACCTAAATGTACAGAACGTGTACAAAACCCCACCCACCCCCCAATCCCACTTTCCCAAACAAAGTAGGAAAAAACCCTGGTTAAACATGCTGTTGAAAAGGGGGAAACCAACTGGGCTTAGCCCGAAACTAAGCTGTGAATACGCTAGTAGCAACCTAACAACTCGTTTCCGCTCCGATATGAAAGTTTATCAAAAAGTTTGCACTTTAAATGAAACACCCAAGCTGAAACAACTTCAAGTAAATGGTAAGGCACTTATTATGGAGTGAACAGTCAGATAAAGGAATACAATAGGACTAGATCCTGTAAACTTATAGCTGGGTATATATAACTCACATGTTATATTATGTCCAGAAATTGAGCTGATTTGTTCTCATGTGAGTTACAGTTTGAAGGTAGCCATTAGAGCAGCTTTACTGCAGTATGGATGCAGGATCTGTCCATGGTGATCAACACTCACAGTCGCTTAATGGACATCCTTACTTGGTGAGATTGTTAGCGAAAATCTCCGCCTCCTCTGGATTTGTTGAACGTTGAGGTGACGTTGCCGTGTGTAACTCTCAGGCGGGCGGAGTAGATGAATTCCGTGCGGAGACCAGCTGACCTGAGCTTTTTCCTGGTGTCTTCAAAGAGTTGACGCTGTTTCATAATCTCGGCCGGGAAGTCCGGAAAGATATGAATGCGTTGATCTTGATACATCAGAGGGGATTGTTGTGCTGCAAGCCTCATGATGAGCTCCTTGACGCGATAGTTGTGTATCCTGGCTATTAGGACACGGGGTCGGATAGCGCCGTTGGCGGCTTGTCCACCCAGCCTGTGTGCGCGGTCAACTTCGATGTGCTTTGGAAAATGTTTTTTCCCCAACAGATTTTCAATAAAGCTGGCCACAAATTCAACCGGGCGACCAGACTCAGCATTTTCAGGCAGACCTATTATCTTGATATTTTGGCGTCTGGAGCGCGCCTCGAGGTCCACAACTTTGTCTTGTAAGGCTTTATTAGCATCCCCGAGGCGTTTAGCCTGTAGCTCGAGTGCGGCTAACCTGTTGTCATGATCACTGGCCATCACCTCCACTGCAGAGAGACGAGATCCATGTTCTGCCAGTGTAGCTTGACTGGCTTGCAAAGACGCTTCCAGTGAGTTGAATCTCTCGACCATTTTGTTGCTCATCCCGTCTATAGCAGAGAGAATAGCTGCACTTTCTAGCGTGGGGCTAACGCTAGCTGGTAGCTCCGTTAGCAGGTCATCTTCGTAGGATCCTGAGGTTTCTTTTTCAGGTCTCGTTTGTTTCTTTGGTGGCATCTCTCGTCAGCCTTTCGTGCAAGTTTTTTGAGCTTGCTCATATACTGTCTTTAGTCAAAATGAGGTGTTTTTTATTAAAAACTCGATTTATCGGAGCGGAGCTTCACCTAAACACGTCTAGTCTGTCATGCGTGCTCTAGCGCCCCCCGTAGTAGTCAACTGCATTTATTCTATCGCAGATTTTCTCCCATATTGCGTTTCTTTTGGTAATGTTTAAATTTCTTTGCTTTAGTTCATGAATGTGTTTATTTGCCTCTTCCACTAATATCTCTAACTCCAACTCGTCAAATTTCATTTTGCGCTTGCGTCTATCCTGCTTTCCATCCAGACTCTCCATGGCGCAAACCGTAAGACACGCAACACCTCATTTAAATACTGCGGTTTGCACCCGTTATCAATTGCGCGAGCATTCTTAGTTGATCACCCGCAAAACACACAACAGCACGCGCAAACTTTTTCAGTGCACACGCAATTTAGTACTCTTTATTTAGGATCTTAGTAAATCAGGCCCATAGAGTAGATATATTTATGACTGTACAAGCAAAAATAAAATCTAAAAAAACCAGCTGCTGCTGCAGTTTGCATTTTCATCACCTGGCTACTGAATTTCAGCAATCATTAGGCACAATATCAAATGTGATAAGTACAGTAGGAGGAGGAGAGCTAAGCAGCAGCAACACTGGACACACAGTTGTTAATAATAGTAATGGTAAAATTAATTTTCAATTTTATAATGATTTGATGTAACTGTAATGCAGTATCAGACCGGACACATGGGCAGAGATAATAACCTATAACGGATGGAACAAACTAACTTTTACATTCTTCTCATCATAGACATAAACGGCGCCGATGCAGTGCATTTCACATTAAACAACACAGAGAACAGCCAGCAGAAAGCTGTGTTTTACTGTATTTTTAAAAAGGAAGCCAGATACACTGATCATAGCCGGCCCATCCCCAGCTGACCGGCGGCGCGTGCACATGATTTGGCCTCTATTTCTTAGTAGCTATCAGGGTGTTTTATTATTTTTTTTTTAGCATGTTAAGTCAGCATTGCCGATGCCCAAAGTCCTTCTCTGGCGTTGTTTAACATTGCTTCAACATAGCTAGCTCAAATAAAAAGTCTTCATAAAAAACAGCATAAAAAAAGAAAAGGCGTTAATGTTACCTACATATTGCGACTTCTTTTTCTCCTCCTTTCTTCTCTTTCTGTTCTGCACACCAGAGGGCTTGGACGGCCTTTTCATCTGGTAAATTACACCTGTTCGAGATCGTCTTCCACTTGATCTGCCCGACCTGATCTCTGATCCGCGCATCATGATCCGGACCCAATAACGACACGTCACATTGTCACACATAATTTAGGAACATGTCACTGTTTATTTACTTGTAATGTTGATATGTACTTTTTTCCAGACAGAAAACACTAAGTGAGGGCGCCAGTGGGCATAGAAAATTATTATTTTATTATTATTTTCCCTCAAGGCCATGGGGGACTGGCGGCGTGGCGGCGCCCCGCCAGCAGATGGCGCCCTAGGCGGCCGTCTATATCGCCTATGCCAAGAGCCGGCCCTGCGTAGGTGGTAGATGTCACGATAACTGCCACAGCAGCAGCTACTACAGGTACTGTAGGTGGAAGATGTCACGATAACTGCCACAGCAACAGCTACTACAGGTACCGTAGGTGGTAGATGTCACGATAACTGCCACAGCAGCAGCTACTACAGGTACTGTAGGTGGTAGATGTCACGATAACTGCCACAGCAGCAGCTACTACAGGTACCGTAGGTGGTAGATGTCACGATAACTGCCACAGCAGCAGCTACTACAGGTACTGTAGGTGGTAGATGTCACGATAACTACCACAGCAGCAGCTACTACAGGTACCGTAGGTGGAAGATGTCACGATAACTGCCACAGCAGCAGCTACTACAGGTACCGTAGGTGGAAGATGTCACGATAACTGCCACAGCAGCAGCTACTACAGTTACTGTAGGTGGTAGATGTCACGATAACTGCCACAGCAGCAGCTACTACAGGTACTGTAGGTGGAAGATGTCACGATAACTGCCACAGCAGCAGCTACTACAGGTACCGTAGGTGGAAGATGTCACGATAACTGCCACAGCAGCAGCTACTACAGGTACTGTAGGTGGAAGATGTCACGATAACTGCCACAGCAGCAGCTACTACAGGTACCGTAGGTGGAAGATGTCACGATAACTGCCACAGCAGCAGCTACTACAGGTACCGTAGGTGGAAGATGTCACGATAACTGCCACAGCAGCAGCTACTACAGGTACTGTAGGTGGTAGATGTCGCGAGGTTAGTGTGTGACATCCGATGAGTGACAGCGCGTGAAGAATAAAAAGATTGTTACAGAGAATAGGATGTTGTTAGACATCGGAACTACTCTGGACCAGTCCACAAATACACTCCTTCCAAAACAGTCATAAAGAATTCAGTCTGCAACAAATGAGAACAACAAGTCATTAAAAACTAAAGAAAAGTCACTTGAAGTGAGATGAAAAACTGTAAAAGAAGAGCAATATGAAATGAAAACAATGTGTAGAATGAAAATCAAATGTAAATGTAAATACAAGAAATGTTAAATGAACAAAAAATATGCAAATCCCTTCAAATAAATACTTTTCATATAAACCCCTTTAGTGTTTTCATTTAGGCTATAATGAATGTTCACATTATGTCAACGTGGCTTTATGCACAGCTGCACTACTTCCTGAACTTCAGCCAGCTGCTTTGTTTCCTGTGTGTCATTAATTAACAAACTGATTAATCCAGGTGTGTATGACCTCACAGCAATGGTCAGACACACCTGGATTGATTTGTTTGTCCAATAATGGCACACAGGAAACAAAAGAGCTGGCTGAAGTTGCTGAACATGCTGGGAGCGTCCATGATGATGTCAGCAGTCTACGGGGGTGCCGACAAACACTGGCGACCAAAATTGCTAGCTGGCTACCAACTTCAAAAACCTGTTAGCCAGGGGCTACTTGGTAAAAATTCAAATTTTATGCCCTGTAGTAATATCACATATGAAGATAAAGAACATTCTTCTCCATACTATAAAATGTAAACTGTGCATAGAGAACCATTACGGTAGATAAGATATTACAGCTCTCACGCAACCTCAAAACTGAGTAAAAGGCTCCTTACATGTTACAAATGAACCAACAGCCAATGCATGTAACGATTAGCACACAGCAATTAACAGTCTCCTTCACACACTGCGGTCAAGCCAGCCGTCGTCCAACCTATCACAGCAGGCCATCGGCCCGTATCAGATGTGGATTCTTACAGATGTGTTCATGACTGATGTGGATAAGCCCTTTGAATCCTGTTGAATTCTGTAAATGTAGCTTCATGTACAGCTGCACTATTTCCTGAACTTCAGCCAGCTGCTTTGTTTCCTGTGTGCCATTAATTAACGAACTGATTAATTCTGGTGTCTCTGACCTCACAGCAATGGTCAGACACACCTGGATTGATCAGTTTGTCCAATAATGACACACAGGAAACTAGACTCTTTTCCCTTTTGATTTTCCTTTTTTTAGGAAAAAAGGTGGCACCCCGCATTACTTTAAATACTAATAGATTAAGTGAGTCCTCTACAACATCAATCATCCTGGCCTGTAGAGCTGGAACGTTTCTGTCCAAATGTTACTCATGTAACTGAACTCTGCAGGTCAGCTGTTCTTCAGAAGTTACACCTGACGTGTTTTTGTGAATCATCCTGGTCCTACTAGAGGATTAATGCCTTTATTTGTCTGTATGTTTAGATTTCCCTGCAGGTGAAGAGACTAGCAGAGTTAGCTCTTCTCCAACCTGTGGACTCCTCATCAGCTGGAACATGTTCTGGAGAACATGAGTCTGTCAGAGCAGCTGCTGGAGATCTTTGACTGTTCAGACACTTCTGATGCTGTGGGAACAGAGTTAGTCAGCAGCCACATCAGGTGACATCAGTCTTCAGGTTTCCAACATGAGCTGATGGGAGAAGTTACCCCAGGAAGGCGGCCGGACCCGATGGCGTACCTGGCATGGTACTCAAAGCTTGTGCCGACCAACTGGCTGGTGTGTTTACCAGCATTTTTAACCTCTCCCTGTCGCAGGATACCATTCCACCCTTCACGCTCTACACCTCTGACTTCCAGTCCAACTCTGAGTCCTGTCATCTGCAGAAATACTCTGATGACTCTGCAGTTGTTGGGTGTATCAGCAACAGACAAGAAGCAGAGTACAAAGAACTGATCTGTCAGTTTGTGAAATGGTGTAGTAACAATCATCTCGTATTAAATACCAGCAAAACTAAGGAGATGATTGTCGACTTCAGGAGGAGCAAGAATCAACACAGCAGTGTTTCCATCCTGGGAAAGGAGGGGGAGGTGGTGGAGGAATACAAGTATCTTGGAGTTCAGCTTGACAACAGACTGGAGTGGAAATGCAACACAGAATACATCTACAAGAAAGGTCAGAGCAGACTCTACTTTTTAAGAAAGCTGAGATCTTTTAATGTCTGCACCAAGATGTTGCACATCTTCTATAGGTCTGTTGTTGAAAGTGCAATCAGCTTTGCAGCCATCTGCTGGTGTAGCAGCATCAGAACCAGAGACCTGAAGAGAATCAACAAACTGATCAGGAAAGCTGGATCTGTGCTGGGTGGAACTCTGGAGCCGCTGGAGCTGATTGTTCAAAAAAGAATGCTGCACAAGCTGATGAAGATGATGGAGGACTCTTCACACCCTCTCCATGAAGATGATGGAGGACTCTTCACACCCTCTCCATGAAGATGATGGAGGACTCTTCACAACCTCTCCATGACACAGTGATCAAACAACAGAGTGTGTTCAGTGAGAGGCTTCTTCAGGTCCGTTGCAAGATGGAAAGATACAGAAGATCATTCCTGCCAGCAGCCATCAGCCTCCACAACAAGACTTAACACCTGTTATTATATTATTATTATTATTTCTGTCTGTTTTTTATAAAAAAAAAAAAAAAAAAAGAGAGAGAGAGTCCTTACTACATTGAATTTCCCTTTATGGGATAAATAAAGTATTTTTCATTTGATATAATTTCATTTCATTTCACCCTGCCTTAAAGCTTCCACCATCATCCCCGTCCCCAAGAAGTCAGCAGTGGAGAGCCTCAATGACTACAGGCCTGTGGCACTTACGCCTGTGGTCATTAGGTGCTTTGAAAGACTGGTCTCCCAGCACATCAAGACCTGTCTGCCTCCCACTCTGGACCCCCATCAGTTTGCTTACAGGGCAAACCGATCCACAGAGGACGCCATCACCATAGCACTCCACACCTCACTTAGCCACCCGGAGCACCTGGGGAGCTACGTTAGGATGCTCTTCCTGGACTTCAGCTCCGCATTTAACAATATAATCCCTGAGATCCTGGTCCAGAAACTGTTAGACCTGGACATCTCCACCCCCATCTGCCAGTGGATAAAAGACTTCCTCACAGATCGCCCACAGTCCATGAAACTTGGCCCCTACCTCTCCTCCACCATCACACTCAGCACCGGTTCCCCTCAAGGCTGTGTACTGAGCCCCCTTCTGTTCACTCTGTACCCTCATGACTGCTCTCCGACCCATCTCTCAAACACCATCATAAAGTTTGCAGATGATATCACCGTGGTCAGACTCATCTCAGGGGGGGATGAGGCTGACTACAGAGATGAGTTCAAACGTCTGAAATCGTGGTGTTCAGCCAACAACCTGCCACTGAACACCACAAAAACCAAGGAAATAATACTGGACTTCAGGAAGGGCAGAGCTGACCCAACCCTGCTTTACATCCAGGGGGACTGTGTGGACCGGGTCAGCTCCATCAGATTCCTGGCAGTGCAGCTGTCTGCAGACCTCTCCTGGACTGCTAACACCACTGCGGTGGTGAAGAAAGCCCAGCAGCGACTCCACTTCCTGAGGGAGCTCAGGAGGAACAACCTGGAGGAGAAGCTGCTGGTGCTGCTCTACAGAGCCACCATCCAGAGCATGCTGGCGTACTGCGTCACAGCCTGGTACCAGGGCGCTGCTCTACAGAGCCACCATCCAGAGCATCCTGGCGTACTGCTTCACAGCCTGGTACCAGGGCGCTGCTCTACAGAGCCACCATCCAGAGCATCCTGGCGTACTGCTTCACAGCCTGGTACCAGGACTCTGCTCTATAGAGCTACCATCCAGAGCATCCTGGCGTACTGCGTCACGGCCTGGTACCAGGGCGCTGCTCTACAGAGCCACCATCCAGAGCATCCTGGCGTACTGCGTCACAGCCTGGTACCAGGGCGCTGCTCTACAGAGCCACCATCCAGAGCATCCTGGCGTACTGCTTCACAGCCTGGTACCAGGGCGCTGCTCTACAGAGCCACCATCCAGAGCATCCTGGTGTACTGCGTCACGGCCTGGTACCAGGGCGCTGCTCTACAGAGCCACCATCCAGAGCATCCTGGCGTACTGCGTCACAGCCTGGTACCAGGGCGCTGCTCTACAGAGCCACCATCCAGAGCATCCTGGTGTACTGGCTTCATTTTTGCTATGTGTCTTGAAACCATTGTGTCTTGATGTCTCGTTGTCATTTCTTGCAATCGTCTGCTGTGATGCAGATCAGACACCTTTTGCATGCAAATGGAGAATAAAGTCATTGAGATCCAACCATTGCTGTCTTGTTATTTAAGGTTGATTGTTGATCTAACTCAGAATCCTTAGGGCCTGATTTACTAAAGGTTTGCGTGCGTAAAAACGTGTGCAAACTTGACATCACCCGCAAACCAATGCGCAAGCTGATTTACTAACAGCGTGCAAAGAGAACTGCGCCTCTCAAATGAGCAAAATAGCACACGCTGTTCATTTAGCACTTTTGCCCTGATGAATAATCAATATGGGGCGTACCCGCCAGAAAGCGCAAAATACTGGGAGGGGAAAATGCAAATAGGTTCATTTACCACGCGCAATGAGATTTACCAACCCTGAAAGTAATTGCGGGGATTGTGATTGCGTCTGTATTTAATACGTTCGAAAGGAAGGTGCTATTCTGTCCAGCATTACGCACCGATGGCTGCTGTTATTGTGGCAAGGAGGCGACATCGCCAAAATCAAAGAATACGCAGAGAGAGAGTCTTTCGGACTCGTGTAAATTTGTTTGCACATGCAAAAGGAGAAATATTTTATTTGAATGTTAAATCGAGTATTATTCAGCAAAAGGTTGCCACAGGAGGCACCAGGGTTTCCGTTGTCTGGTAATTGCTGGACTTTGTCTGGTAAAATATGCGGAAGTCCGGGATTTTATAATCTCTCCGGTCAAAATGTCCAGTGAAAATACTCCTCCCAAGCACAATTTCAGTTGTAATAAAATGGGTTATTTCCACATCATTTTATGAAAAACGCCTCGGGATTCTCCCAGAGGAGCTGCTGGAAGCGGCCGGGGGATCTGGACCTCTGAAGCTGCTGCCCCAGCGACCCGACTTCGGATAAGCGGAAGCTAATGGATGGATGGATGGATGGATGGATGGATGGATTTGATGAAAAAACATATACTTTTTTTACGAATGAGTAGTGTGTGAGGACGAGTCGGCTCCAGCCACAGCTCCACTCATTGATGCCACAGCTGCGCGCAGAGACGCATCTCCGTAATGACAGCGCTCCGCGGTTATGGAGGCTTGAACTTCTCAACGGCCACTTAACCACCCGTCTTGTTTGCCGAAGTTTTATTAAAGGCCACTTTTTCTTTAGTTCTTTGCCTTATATCTTGCCACCTTCTTTTAACCTCATCTGCCGTTCTTTTTGTTTTACCAACTGCATTTATTCTATCGCAGATTTTCTCCCATATTGCGTTTCTTTTGGTAATGTTTAAATTTCTTTGCTTTAGTTCATGAATGTGTTTATTTGCCTCTTCCACTAATATCTCTAACTCCAACTCGTCAAATTTCATTTTGCGCTTGCGTTTATCCTGCTTTCCATCCAGACTCTCCATGACGCAAACCGTAAGACACGCAACACCTCATTTAAATACTGCGGTTTGCACCCGTTATCAATTGCGCGAGCATTCTTAGTTGATCACCCGCAAAACACACAACAACAGCACGCGCAAACTTTTTCAGTGCACACGCAATTTAGTACTCTTTATTTAGGATCTTAGTAAATCAAGCCCTCAGTCTTTTAGAGGCTCAGAGACACAATGAAGAGAACCTCTAGTGGGATAAAGTGGTATTACAGGAAATTCTGGACCGTCCCCACTCAGAATAGAATCAGAATAGAATTGTGTGATAGAATATTTGTGTGAATTTTACATTTAGATGACTTTGTTTTATATTAGTGTTGCACATCTGAACTGAGTTAAATTCATCCAGTTCTGCTTTTATTTCTTCTTGTTGTGAGCAGAAAGTCACTAGAAAAGTTTCTGGTTCTTTTTCTTTCAGTCCAGAATTGAATCTGTGCTGGTTGTCAGGTTGGTTAAGAGCACTGCTGAAAGTGAAGAAGAAGATGTGCAGGAGACAAACCTTTCTTATAACATGCTTTATTATTAATTTTTTAATGTTTTTAATTAATACAACCAGCAGTTTCTCACACACATTCAAAGCTTAAAACACATACAGATAGTTTGGATCATGCAAGATCAGCAGGTTACCAATATCATTTTCTTAAGTTTCATTTCAACAACAACACGTCCTCCTGAACATGAACAGCAAACTACCAACAAAGAAGTATTATAATCAGGTTTTTAATTATGTTTTGCACTTCTACTCCTGACTCGACTCATTTATTTATTAAATAATTTCTGTTTCAGACCAGATGGAGTCGTTGCTTGTTGAAGACGCTCAGGATCACATCTGGCTGATCCTTGGTTTGAACCTTAACCAAAGGTCTTCTCCAGCACCGACCTGCTCCCCTCGTCCACCTGACCAGTCATCTCTTCCAGTATCCGGACCTTCTCCGTGTCTCCGAGCTCCTTCGTCTTCCGGATGAGGATGCCCAGATAAGCCTGGGTGGACATGGTTTTCACGCTCAGAGCAGTATCCCGCAGCTTCAGGACACACCTGAAGGCTTCCTCCACCCACTGCTTCTCCTCGGTCTCCAGCTTCTTCTTCTTCACTTCCAGCTCATTCAGAAGGCCAGATGTGTCCTTCACATTTGTTTCACAGGCTTTTTTCAGATCTTCCAGGGTCTTCTTAACCGTCCTGGTCCTGGTGACGTACCTCTGGGTGTCTTTCTCATGACTGCCAGCAGAACAGTTACACACAGTGCAAAAGCCGTTACTCATCATGCGACAACGCCAGGCCTCCCAGGCCACAGTGCATCCTGGGTAATGACAGTTCTCCTTACAGGTTTTGCAGCGAGTGACTCCATCATATTTAGTCCACAGAAGCCCTGACCATCCACTGCCATAATTCTCCAGTTCCTTGTAGGTCTTCTGCATCTCAGTGGTGAAGTTCTTGTCATTTTCCAGCTCACTCTGGTTTTTCTTTAGCTTCCTCTGTGTCTTCTCAATCTCCTTCTTCATCTCCTCAGTTGACTTGATTTTCTCCTGCATGTTGTGGATGGAAGCTGTGAGGCAGATTTGGGATTTCAGAACCTCCACAGTTGTTTTCAGCTTTTGAGGTCCAGTTTTCTCCAGGAACTCTGAAAACCTCTGCATTCCCCTCATGGTTTGTCTCCATGCGTTCTCCAAAGGCACCTCGGTGTCTTCGTCTCTCAGTTCTGCCTGACAGTTATTGAACAGGAAGTGAACCGCCTGGTTCTTCTCGTTTTTAGCACATTTAATGTTTGCTGCTTCAAGAGCTTGAAGAGCATTTTTAGGTGGCATCCCATCTGAGTGAGTCATGAGAGCTATGATGTTTTTCTCCAGGTCTTTTCCAAACAGAGACATCACTGAGTCAAAGATGTAGGTCAGGCAGGGACTGACTCGGTTCACAGATGCCTTCAGAACCAGACCCACGGCGTTGATTTCATGAATCCCATCCTCCGATCGAAACAAGTCGAACAATCTCTGACTGACAACGGCATCGAGCTCGATGCCTCTGGTGTCTCCGTATCCAGGAGTATTGATGATGGTCAGAGAGAAGGGAAGGGTTTTATCTTCAAACCCAAAGATCTCATAGATGACCACATCTGATGTCTGGCTTTCTGCCTGACTTCTCTTCTCATCCTCTACGATCTGAAACCAAACTTCGTCCTCAAACTTGACTCCCATGGTGTAGTTGACCAGAGCGTTGATCAGAGTAGACTTCCCTGTTCCTGTTTCTCCAATGAGTAAGATGGTTTTGTGTGTCTTCCAGGAACGTCTTTCACCAACGGTCACTCTCTTCAGGGTTTCAACATGTTCTATCTTTGGTTTCAGCTGGTGGACAGCTGGAGGTCCTGAACGAATCTGGATGCTTTTGGAGATGATGTCCTTGTACTTTGAAGAGTTTTGACTGAAAAACAAATTTAAAGTCTGTTAAGATTTTAAGTTCCAGTGAAAATTATTAACTTAAGTTAAGTAAAACTAATTCAAATACATCTGAGACTGTGGCCTGTGCTGAAGTTCACTGTGGTTGGAACAGCTTGATGGTGTGATGATAGATTATTAAAGATTGTACACTTCTTGGCACAAACCCATTCAAGATTCATGGTCGAAATGGCGATTGAACTGCCAGGCTCCTCTGTTCATCGAGGACTCTAAAGATGTTTACATATTTGGATTTATGATCACGGGATTCCTGCTGTTTGGAGTTGGCGGATACCTGATGTATTGGAAAATTAAGCGCACGGATGCTGCTATTCCAGACCTGTTGTCCGTGTGCGTGGCTGTGAGCAGTGCTGTGAGTGCCGAGACTGTTAAGATAGACGAGATGAATCGGAAACTGGACGTGATTCACGGCGTGAGTCACAGACAGCTGATGATGCATGAACTTATGGGGAGAATTGATAACAACGTGGGTAGACTACATGCACAGCTTAGGGAGAACTGACACGAATAATTCGGACTTTTGGATGATTCCCATGAGAGGTAACCAGCAAAGGACTCAAGGCAGGCAAAAATTTCATTGTCAGCCTGACCGAAAACAATCTCTCTTATCTGAATCTGGCTCCCCCGAGTGGCCTTCACTCAAGGCCGTATTGAAAAGAACTCTCCAAGGTCTTATCCAAAGAAGGCTCTGCCCCCTCCACGCCCCTCCACTCCATATCCTTTCCCAGAGTGTCAACGTCCTCGCTGGATCCTGGTGTACTCCCCCCACGTGGAGCGGACTGATTGCGCTGCGCGTCACCGGCTGCGCGCCACCAGGTGCGCGTGCACGGGCCGCTTGGCTGGGACTTTTTTCCTGACCCATATGATGTCTTCGTAATAAGTTTGTTATGCTTGTGTGAGGTTTTTTTTGTGAATCCCACAACATGTGCCTCTGATCAAGGACATGTTGTGTGAGACACCTTTTTTTTTTATCCCCCCCCCCCATCCCCTATGTGATCATATTTTCTTCTGCTAAAAGCGCCCTGGCCGGAGGATGGTGTACTTGGGCATCTATGGGCACTTGTGGAGTGCTTGAGTGCACTGCTCTCTGACAGGGTAGAAGCGCCATTATGGCTGCTGCCCCAAGCACCGTTGACTCCTGTCCATATGTTGGACGTTGGCTCAGTGACGATAATAAATCTGATTCTGATTCTGATGAATCTGAACGTGTGGTAGCCTTGAAAGTACAAAGACTAATGAACCTGTTGTGAGTTTTTCTCAGCGTCTCCTCTCTGTCTTACTTTGTTATTAATTTGTGTGTTTTCCTTCCATGATGTACTGAGACCGCGATTGCTGAGGCCGTGAAGTGTGTGGGATTACTGTAGTCTATGTCTGGTGTCAGAACGTTGAGATTTGAATGCTGTGTTTTTAATATAACTTTTAATTGCAATACTGAATTACCTACAAAGAACAAACCATACTGTCATATCACAATATGTCCAAAGTCCTACGCTAAAGGTTTTAAATTCTGCTTTCCCTCACATTCAAATGTTCTAAATTGACTTCAACTGTACAAACCCTGTTTTCAGGCCACCTAACTGTCATGTGGTGTCTGACCATCTTTCTGGGAGTCAGGGACTTCGAGGGGAACTTAGAATGATTCAGTTCCTTTTTTGGAATTTGGGTTTGGAATTTGTAACAGGACTTGTTGGTGTGTGAAATTCTCTGTATGTGAACTGTCAGTAGATTGTATGGAGTAGAGAGATAGATTGCTATCCTACATAAACCTGTCAAGAATGTTTTAATCAGTTACATCTGTTAGAGCAGTGGTTCTCAACTGGTGGGTCGCGACCCAAAAGTGGGTCGCAGACCCGTCTTCAGTGGGTCGTGGGCCTTTGCCTGGGGAAGGAAATGCTAAAAAAAAAAAAAAAAAAAAAATGTGTGTCATTCATACTCCTTAACAGTAGATGGCGATAATGTCCTGTAATGCGAGTTGACACCCGACAGTTCACACCATAGAAAAAGACCTGCAAAGTTTGTTTCCATATGTTGAGCAGGTGAAACGCAGATACAACGAAGAAAATATGAGATATGGATTTTCTTATCTTGAAGACAAAGGTCAGTGAGTGGTTATTCAGCTAAAACTATATATTTTGAGGTTTTTTTGAAACTACTGCTCAGTGGTTTTATTTCATGTTTTTGCAAAAAAGCACTGTTGAGTCTTAAAAGTGGCTGTTACTGAAATGTTCTGATTGTTATGTCAGCCTTATGATTAATGCTTAAATAAGTGACTAGATAGTTTTAATAGGAAATTGTTTTATATTCAGGAAGTGGGTACTCAGCAAATGCTACATATTTGAGTTCTTTTTGAAACTGCTCAGGGGTTGCACTGTTTTATTTCATGTTTGTGCATGTTGAGTCTGTTAAAAAAAGGCTGAAGTTACTGAAGTGAAGTGTTTTGGATTAAATTAAAATGCAGCTAATTGAGCATCAAAAGGAATATTTCCCACTTGAAGCCATTTTGGTTTTTGCCATTTTGTTTCACCAATAAACTTATTTTTTTGTGTTGGCATTCTGTGATATTCTATTCTACTATCTCCGATTCAAACTGCACGATCTTTTCATTCAATAAATTTGAGTAGTTGGAAATTTTCCTTGATTTGGGTCACGGCCATAGGCGTAGTTTGACTTTTGCGTCAGGGGGGGCAAAAATTGTTAAGCATTTTCAACAAACGGGCGCACTCTCACGCGAACCGGCGCGCATGCACACATAGTGCAAACTCGCACGCACATGATGGCACACCACGAAACCATGAAGTCCAAGATTAGATGATGTTCAAAACCAGTAGTTGCAACAGGATACAGTACACAGTAGATGTTATAAATGTTAATGTAAATGATGTTAAATGTATTAAGAAACAAAATATAACATGATTCATTTAACTGTCACAATATACTGCAGTTTATTTTAGACTTAAAAAAAAACATTATGGTCAAAAACATTTATTTTTGCCAGTTTGTTGACAATGCAATTACATATTTCAGCCACCAGGGGGAGCAATGCTCCCCCTGCCCCCCCGCAAACTCCGCCCATGGTCACGGCTTGTCATTAAGGGTGATGGTGGGTCCTGAAGCCAGACCAGTTGAGAACCACTGTGTTAGAGGTAACCAATGACAGCAGGGTGAGCGGGGAGCAGAGTAGAGTTTACTGCTGAGAGTTTAAGCTACACAATCAATCCTACTGTTGCAGATTCATGATAAAAGGAAAACGACTCCAGTGTGGTGCTTGATCAGGCACCTTTAATTTGACATATTTTGATCTAAAATGTCAAACTATGTAGCAACCATCGTGGCAGAATCACAGCTGAACATGTTTCTGGTTTCAGGTGTGAACCAGGAAGCTGTTTGAAGATCTTTCAACAACACAAAGGAACATTTGTGATTTCAGCTCAGACGGTCCCCCTACAGGCATCACAGCTTTTAGTTTATTAGGTTTATTAGGTTCTCAGCAGGTGAAAAGAGGATGTCAGACAGTTAAAGTTCAGCAATGTTGACTCACGTTGCCATGGTGATAGTCGGCCCTGACAGCTGATGGAGATCTGCTCTGCAAAATAAAAAGAAGTCAGGGTTCATTCATGGAAACAGATTCAGATGTTTTGTCTAACAGAGATGCTACAACCAACAGTGTTGTTAATGACAGTAAACCAACCACAGTATGGATATAAACAGTCTAGTGTGAACAATTCAGAGATTAGGGTGTCAAAGACAACTAAAGGTTTTGTCTCATATTTAAATCTCCAGTCAGAACAAACAACAACATGTAGAGTGTTGACTTCTAAAGTCAAATATTTGAGACTTTTTATTGCACCAGTCTGACTGTAACACATCCTGAATGGGTCTCAAAAGGTTTGTTGTGATGCTGGACTCACACAAAAATTAATAATCACTGACAGAGTCAGAACTGTTTGCTGTTACAGCTGTAGTTGCTCAGATATGTTTTTTTTATTGCTACATCTTGGGTATTTTTATTGTTTTGGGTGCACAAACTGCACAGTATATGAAGATCATAGGCAGGATAAAATATTAACTTATCAGCTTTCAATACCAGTTATTATGTTATAATGTATTTTTCATTCTTTCTTCACAACTGTCTGCAAATATGGTATATAACATATATATTCCTCACACTGGTACAATCACTCTTATGTATTTCAATTATTCATATTAAATAATAATACATAATTATTTTTCACACAATTCAATTCAATTTTATTTGTATAGCGTCTGTTACCATGTCAATTGTCTTTAGGTGTTTTACAGAGACCCAGATCATGACCCCCGAGCAAATATCATTAACTAAAATTATAGTATTAAATCCTAAACAAGGATAATAGCAGGTAAAAAAAACTCCCACAGAGGGAGAAAAAAACCTTTAAGCCAAACAGTGGCAAGAAAAAACTCCACTTTAAGAGGAAGAAACCTGGACCAGGACCTGGCAGGACCTGGCTCGTTTACTGCCATATTTCAAACACGGCAAAAGCTTTTTTAAAACAGAGACATACGGGAATAGTCCAATCCTTTGTGAACATTTTATTTATTGGACAATGACAATAAAGCTGAATTTAAAGTATTTTTAAACGTTAACCACTCCTGTCTGACAGACGGCTGCCTGCAGTCCTCTGTGGTGATGAAGGTCACGTCTTAAATTGCTTATATACACAAGCTCTACAGTCATCTTTAGAAACAGAAATCATAATAAACAGATTATCCCCTCAACAGCCTCGTATTAAAATAAACCTAAAAATGAGCTATAAATGCAGCATAAGTTATATCTATTCAACCAGCCTGAATGAACATGAGAGTAAAGCTGCTGATGTGGACTGAAAACTACAGACTCATCTGACACTAAACTGCTCACTCAAAGACAGAGGATGACGGACAGAAGTCAAGCTGTGACTGACTGAATAAAAGAGGATTCTGGCAGGTTTTTAGGGAAACAGAAAACAATCTAACAGCTGCAGAGCAGAAAACTGTCCAGACGTCCTACAGCCAGATCAGATTTAGAGTCGTTACAGAGTCACAGTTCAGGTTCATGGACATGAAGCCTCTGAGGAAGAAACATGAATAGATTTACTGACTAGTGACATCACATTAACAATCATGAACATATTTAACAAGACATTCATAAAGAGAGACGACAGCTGAATAAAAGTCAGAATGTCAGCAGGTTTTTAGTGGAACAGTCAACATCTGTGGAGACGTAGAGAAGAGTCTCTTACCTGATTGTTTCTGGATGAACTGACTCGTCTGAGTCTCTGCTGCAGACTTTTACACCCACCACTCTGATCTCCATCTACTTTCACTTTCTTCAGGGGATTTTTGAGAATTATGCAGCTTCTCTGAAATCACGTGACTGACTACACACACACACACACATTCTTGTATTTGCCCCTCAGGGGGCCCACCCGAATTTGCCCATTTATGGGGTCCACCCTTTCCAGTGGTTCTACAATGCTGTAAAAAATCAGGTAGGTTAAAAAAAAAATCCCAGTCACAAAAATCACTTTAAATTAACAAAATTCTTAAGTTTTGTCGCCACGTCAGTTTTTTGGTCACTTGGGGGGCCCGTTTCTAACATAACCTACATGCGAGGGCCAGTGTTACACACACACACACATTCCTAGTTTTTATATCTTTGCAGGGTGTTAAATTACTTCATGGGGCCCATTAACCACTTGCACCCGAAAGCCTGCACCGAGCCAGAGGAGGGTGGCATCATGAGCTTCTCTTTGCTATTGAGCTAACGGCATTACAAAGACAAAATAAAACAGTTTTTTTTCTTGATTCTACTACAAGGGGTCTTTGGGATGTCAGCATTTTGCTGCATTAAGACAACATCTTGAGGCAATGGACCCTGCTACATCTGGCTACAGACTGCCTGGGAGTGTGCTCCCTGGTCTAACTAAAGCAGTACAGCACACCTCTACTATGTTTGGATTTACTTACAGCTGTGAGTCAGCTTTTTCCACCATGAACGTCATCAAAAACAAGTACTGTTCCAGGTTCACCAATGAACATCTGCATAAGAATGGCATTGACTCCATTCCAACCAAGATGTAAATCACTGGCAGACTATTTCTTTTACTCTATTAACATAAGAAAAGATACTTATACATGCACACATATATGCCTTGTCTGCTCATTATCTGCTATCTGTCTATCTGCTATTATCTTTAAAAGATCATCAACAGGTGGACAGGGTAATAGCATGATAATAAAATAATTATCTTCAGCACTACCGCTTAAATATTTCAAATTAATGAACCCAAAATCTAATTTTGAGTAAACGATATTTTGCTCTCTTTTTACCTTTTTATTCCATCCTGGAGTCAACTATAAGCACAGCTCTTCACAATGCAAAATAAGTTAGCTGCATAGCATAATTGTCTAAGTCTTATTTTGGTAAAATTGTGAAATCTTCCAAGTTCTACTCTCCTAACCGTGCTGTTTCACTGTGCAATACAATGCAAAAAAAAAAAACAAAAAAAAACTATAAGGCTAATGACATAAAAATGCTTGAAACAAGTTATCCTGAAGGTGTATGTATTTATTTATGCAAACAGGTTAATGATCAGACAACATTTTACACTTTGATAATAAAGTAATCAAAGCGGAACAATGGATTCAGAATACTTAAAGATGCATGAGGCAACCACCTACTCACCTTAAAATAGCAACTGTAAGATGATTGGGTATACCTAATGGTATACTGACCATACCAACAGTAAATGAATGAACAGTCAGACTGGTGACTTCAGCCATGGCAGCTCTGTGCACCTTGGTGCAAAATGCCCTATACCCAAAATGCATTGTCCAAGATGGTGGTATTTGCAAAATGGATTATTGTTGTCAGTCAGATCAGATTTTCAAATTGACATGATTCCTTAGTCTCTGGGGACATGTTGAATGACAAAAATAATCATACTTGATCAATCATAAGAAAAGAAGATTGATCAAGACAAGACAGAATGTTTAATATAGTAACATATTACTGATCATGTTTCACACAGGCACAAAGTCAGAGGTAACAACTATGACTCACTTTAATCCTACTTTTTCCCCAAATGGGACTCATTCCCTTTCTGGGTAAGAATCTTTTTTAGGTTTAATTTTGAAGTCAATAGACCAGGCATGAGCAATGTCTTCCACAAATTGCGGCTGTGGCTGCATGTTTTCTTTCCGCTAAGCAGCAGCACAGCAGACTTGATTCAATTAACTGATCTCAGTCTTCAGACAGTTGTTTGGTCAGACTGTGTTTTCTTAAACTGGGTTCAGATTACACAATTTTTTTTTTACTGTTTCGATATTCTCTGTCAAGACTCTACGATAAGACAGTGGCATGAAATCTTGCCATGTCTTAGTCGGGAGAGTGGCAACACTACAAGTATCAACCCAACTAATCATCGTTCACAATGATCACGACCCTGTATGAGTTCATAGGGCATTCGGGTAGCATCACAACCAACTGTCAATCATACATAGTGTAGCGCTGTGTGCAATAGTGGTCTTTTGCTCAGACATGAAAATTAAAAAGGAAGAAAAAATTATAGTGGAGCCATTCCTGGGTCTGGTGAGGAGGACAGTCTGTCCTTCACAGAGAACGTGGGCGATATTAATGGATGTGTAAACCTCAACATTAACTTATATTGCACACATGAAGCTTATGTTCCAGGTTCATATATAACTCATTTACAAAACATAGATAGTGGTAGTGTAGTAATCATAGAAACAACACTGTAAACATTAGGCTACATTAATAATAACAACTGAAAAACAAATAAATATCCAGAAAATAAATAAAGCCCAAGTAAATAGACATTGCACACATGAAACACATGTTCACTGGATGTAAACAATGTTTCTGAGTGCTCTGTCATTCTCCTGGTCGACCTCAAGGTTCATGTCATAGGAGATGTCAAATTAGGCGAGGAATTTTTTTTTTTTTTTTAATTATAACGTGCTAGGGCTTTGTGCAGCTTTGTACACGCAAAATCATTATTCGTTAATTTTGACACAAGGCACGCCAGTTTGTTGTTCCAGGCGCTCATAATCGGCTACAATGCTGGAAATGTGTCGGCCACAACGAAATCATTTCAAAATCAGCCTGAAATCATGTAGTCTGAACTCGGGTTTAATTGGTTGGAACAAAATCCTGCAGTCACACCAGGTCTTTGTGGTATAGGTGGCCTGTGTTTGCAATAAACCTTTTTTTTTTTAAAGCAAGATAAAAGGCAATAGCCTAAAAGAGAATCCAAGTCTCAAAGCTTACCTCTTTTTTTTGCAGACACACCCGTTTATAGACTTGTGATGTGGAGGTACATTCTTGCAGGGATGATGCACTGACCTCATCTTCTGACCCCTCTGCTCTTGGCATACTGACATCTAGACACAGAAAGAACTTTATTAAATAATTCAAGGCAAAAAACTAATCAGTAAAGCCCTTTTAGATAAACTTTTTTGTAAAAATGGGCTATACAAATAAAATTGCCTTGCCCAGTAGAGTAATTATTTTATGATATAATCCAGTATTTGGCATTTAAGTCTCATCTTAAAAAGAAGTGGAAAAAAATAATTAGTCTTCTTTAATCATTCAGGCTCTCCTATTGCAGACCCACCCTGGTTTTGGAGTTGGTATGAGGAGATACATTCTTGCTGGGATGATATGCTGACGTCATCTTCCGACCCCTCTTCTCCTGGACACAGAAAAGACTTATTCTAACAAGCAAGACAGACATATCAACTTTAATATTAAGTACTCAAACTAGTAAAGCTAGCTTGATAAGGACATTAATAAAATAATTGTTGTAACTAACAGCAGTGATCAAGGATATACAGATTTTATAAAAGTGATTAGTGGTAAAAATGGATGCCATCACCAAAGGTTCATACCACAAGACAGTGTGTTTGATATTGGGTTTCTGTATCCAAGCATACAATGTGCAAAATCCTGTCCTCCCTCTCCTCCATCCAAATATCTGTACTGCTTACCATACAGTTGGGTCAGTGCTGGTTCTTTATTCATCCTCTCCATTTAAATGAAGTAGAACATAGCATATATAATGATTATCTATAATTAATATGTATTCATAATGTAATTAATCACCACCATTATGTTCTGTGCTTTTTCTCTTAAATGGCAAAATTATCATGGTGATTTCATAATTTCTGAAGCTACACTTAGACAAGAGTCTTGGCAAATGTCCAAGTGTAGTTTCAAGCCAGATCTTTACAAAGTATTTGAAACAACTACCTATTCACATTGCTGCAACTTTTCCCTGCTCCATTTTATAATAATTTTCTCTTGTTATGGATCTTTGGTGTGAGCTGGGTTTTACAGATGAATGACCGTTCATAGAAATGTAATATTGTCACTGTACTTTGACAATATGGCGTAACTTGCACTCTCAATGATGACCAATAATGGCTACTTTATAAACAGTTTAAAAACATCACATACCTTCAATGTCCTCTTCTGAAGGCCCCTCCATGCCAATGGTCTCTAAAATGTTAATGATATAATATTCAGTTGGAAAGCTGAAACTGTGAGCAAACTGCCAATTAAGATTAAACATACTGTAAGTACTGCAGAAAACTACTTTACTGAGGTAGATACAGTCAAAATACAGAACTATAAAAATTACTATCTGTACAGTTGTGTCTATGTACTTGTACACTACTGTCATTCTCATCCAGTAACTATTACTCCCATATGTTTTACAGGGCAAATACTCCCTTACTGGATGCTTAAAAATAAATGTCATATGCTGCACTTATAAAACATAATATTAACACTAAGTACCATTCACATCAACTTGAATTTCATCCAGACTTTTTCCTTTGTATGCTCCTAGGCGCCCCTGCTCCATGGCTAGTAGCACTTTGCTGATTTTGGCTAACTGGAGGGTGCCCTCTGGAAGGCGGTAGTGCTTCCGGTGGACAGCGATATTATGCCCAAGGAAGTCTGCCAACTGATCGAGTTCTGTGGTCTTGAGGTTCAATACAGTAGAGAGGGTGGCAATATGTTTCCTCAGTTTTGTAGATGTTAATGCTTTAGGATTTTTGATGTGGTCACATTCTTTCACAAACTGCCTTATGCAGTCAGAAGCCCTAATATAATGGACAGAGTGCGGTAATGCAAACAGATATCCATTGTCACACAGCACCCCACATTCTTTTCTCTTCTTGGTTAAAGCATCAAGGGATTCTCTCATGAGTGGCGTCAAAAGAACAGGAACCTTTCTTCCTCTCTTTCCTACAATTGTAATCCTTACAAAATGTTTGCACAGCTTCTGTTCAAGTGGTGTAAGGGCCAAGCTTACATCTCCATGCGTGTCTGATGTGTCCTTTGAAAGGTATGAAGACAGGAGCATCCTGGACACTTCCCCTCCTCTCCGGTGGTTAAACAGTACAACTTGTGTCAGAGTCACTTTTGCCAGCTCTTTCCAGTTTGATGGTGATGGGTGTTCTTGCAGATCATTCAAATGGTGCTGCTGTTTCTCAGCTAGATGACAATGCAAGGTAACAGTTGAGGAGCATTCCATTTGCTCTGGTCAAGCTGAGTTAATGCTTGGCTGGCAATATCAAATCTTCAACTTTCTTGATAAAGCTGTGCAAAATCCTCAGCATCTTGAGTAGCTTGTTTATCTTTCTTTTTCAGGCCTTCAGATTTGATGAACATGGCCAAAGAATGCAAGCTATGGCCAACCTTGCGAGCAAGAGATGGACATTGGTATTTACCAGTTTTCTCACTGAATCCAGACAGGCTCTTTGCAGCAGAGACAACCTCACTGTACTGTTCAGGTTTTATGAGTTCTTGGATGGTTCTCACATGTGTAGCTTTTCTTGCTTCCAGTAACAGCCTGCCAAGCTCTCTCAATTTCTGGCGTATATACTGATGTTGACTGACAATCTTTTCATTCTTCTTGAACAGTCTGTAGCCATACTCAAGAAGGCAGCGGTCTTCTTTAATAACAACTGCAATCCTGTCTTGATTCATGACACTTAAGAACTTCCAATAAGCATCGTTGAATCCAGGTGGAGCAGGTTCAGCGAAAGCACACAATGCCTGAACTCTAGTTTTTCCTGGTTTAGAACACTCAGGTTTGAAGCTGCACACCTGAAAATGACGCCACATAGCTCTTCTGGAGAACAAGAGCCATAACAGTAAATACAATGTGCAAAATCCTGTCCTTCTGATTTTTTCTTTGGTTGCTTCCATGGGATGAGATTGCCTTTTTGTGTCTCCAAAACATCACTGTTGTGTTCAAAGTTCCCCTTATTTCTTATATAGTCTAACTGCAGCTTCCTTTCTTTTGAGCTTTTTGGCAAGCTTAGTGCTTTTGCAACATCAGTTTCATCCGGGTGTTTACGCCACAAATGTCGTGACATTTTTTGAACGAACTTTCTGCAAGAAAAGCAAAAATGTTTCTTCTTATAGCTTCTAGTGCCATCTGGCTTCTTTATCACTGGACTGACATAGATAGACTGTTCTTCAGGGGGCACTGGAACACACAGATCCTTTTCTGAATATGTTGACACTATTTTCTCTTCAATCCCATCAGTGGAGGACTCACTTCCACTCTCCCTGGGCTTAAACTTGCTCTGACTGGGTGACTTCTTTCTTCTCAGCCTGGGCTTAAACTTGCTTTGACTGGAAGATGTTCTTCTGCCATCACTAGATGCACCTTTTTTCTTTTTTCCATCTTCATGGGATAATTCCAAACTGCTATCACTTTCATCACTTAGACATGGAATGTAGTCATCTTGACTATCTGTTTTTGAGTCATCTGATTCCACAACGTTCATCTGAATGTTTTAAAAAGAACATCAAAAACATGTGTCACTCACACATTTTTAAAACATTAAGTATCAAAAATCTGTGCATACTTTGAATGTCTAGGCATACTAAAAAAAAAAAAAAAAGATTCTGTATGGAGCCTTCTAAATGGAGTCTAAGTAAATTTATAAATTAAGACATACTGCTAATTTATGTTAGCCAAAACATTTGACTAAAAACTAGGGATGGGCATTTTTTATTTATTTATAGATTTATTTTTATATTCAATTATTCACATTAAATAATAAAAGAATACTTGCCTTTTTTTATTTTACTGTAAAATTAAATCTGCTAAGTCCATGGTCTGACTGTTAAAACTGGTCCCGGCAGTGTTCAAACAAATAGCCTACAGCTGGTAAAACTGCAACTTCATGTTCAATTGGTCATACAAAAAAAATGAGAAGTTTCCTGCAAAATAAAGTTCAATTCTGTCCTCACACTACAAATCTACAACAATACTTTCTCTTTCTCCCTATGATGGTCTCTTACTTGAAGAATAATGTTATGAATGGGTATTCAAGAGTTAATTGTGCCCATCCCTAGTAAAAACCTTCAAAACAAAAGTATGTCACAATAGCGCCTAAAAAAGAAACACACTAAGTATTCATTTATAAAAAGAAAATAGGTAATTAAAACTGAGTCAGTATCAGGCTCACTAGCAAGAACACCAGACATACACAGTCAAGGAAAGACATACAAGAAGAAAAAAAGACTTACTGGATGGCGAGAGATTCTTTTTGGCCTCTGTGTCTCCTCTGTGCTGTCATCACTTGAATCGTAGAGACAGCCAGCAAAATCTTGTACTTGACCCATCTGCAAAAAGGAAGACATGGACATATGATTTCCTCTTTTTGTTGGTTGAAAAACAAATGGCAGGTGTTTTTGTGGGAAGAGCTCATCAACTAAGTTCCTCATACTGTTTAAATAACTTTTAGGGCCTAACCAGAATGCTTTTTGTGCGTCTCAGTGGTGGAACAACTTCATCATCTGATTGCGCGTTAGAATGGTTGGTTGGAGAACCCTCATCACAAGTTTCTTGCACAATAGATTCATCTGAGTTGTAGAAATGATCAGACACATCCGGTCTACTATCCATCTTCAAAAACAAAAAGGTATGTCAACACAGACATATTTCATGCATAAATGCAAATAAAACCAATAACACAAAGATTTATATAATTATTGGATGAAAGCAAATTGAATGGAATTCAAAGCATTAAAGGCATACCAGAATGTTTTCTGTATTCTTCCTTCCATCACGTTGTGGAGTGGAAGTGTTGTTCTCCATACAGTCCTCATCGGTTTCATCACTATCTGAATAAGCAACGAGCAAAAACCTTTGGACTTTAAAAACCTAAATGAAAAAAAGAATAAATTCTGTTAACTTGAAAAGGTTATATATGGTGGAACCTACCAACTAGAAAGGTTAGCCAAAGTAAAAATTGTTACTGAGAAAGTTGTAGAATATAAACATGGCATAGTCTGATTAAAAAGATGCATCCAGAGAAGCAAAGTGAACATTGACCCATTTGGGTTACAGAACGACATCACATGCAAGTTTGATGACTGTGTCTGGAAATTTACAAGCTAATATGGTTATCTAATGGTAAAACAGATTCTCAAAGGGCTCAAAACATCAAACTGAGATCATAATAGTGTTTCTGAAGTAACAGCAACTATGATGAGCCACAACAAAGATTTGCAGTGAGTCACATTTGAAATATCACTTTAAAACATGTCACAGCTCATACAGTGTACAGTTATGAATGTTGAAATCAAAGCTGAGATAATGCCAGATGTTACCACAGTGTCATAAAAGCACCTTCAGTAACAAACCATACGGGAGGGCCTCACTCAGGTCTGACTAGAAACATGCGAGTGTGTAAAGCTATCCTACCCATGTGTTTCCACCTTGATGAAATGACCCCATACGGACATGACTGGAAACGGCAGTGTGTGTGTGACATTAACTGGCTGACATGACACCACCAATAGTTTATTCTGACTGCATTAACGTTAGATGAACATTGGCCCATTTCGGTAGCAGAACAACATCCAATACTAGTCACCACAGATAAGTTGTGATGACTGTGTCTATGCCATTTTACCTGTGTGTTGGTGTCATCTGGCTTTGGTTCCACATGGAACATCTGAGCTACAGGGGACTCTGTCTCTGCTGCTGTAGCTGCTGAAGTATGAGGGTCTTGCACCTGAAATGAAGATGCCAGACAAGAAGACACTCAGAGCTGACAGAAATCATAGCTGTGTGGAGAAATTTACAAGCTAATATGGTTATCTAATGGTAAAACAAAGGGCATTCTCAAAGGGCTCAAAACATCAAACTGAGATCATAACAGTGTTTCTGAGGTAACAGCAACTATCATTAGTTACAACAAAGATTTGCAGTGAGTCACATTTGAAATATCACTTTAAAACATGTCACAGCTCATACAGTGTACAGTTATGAATGTTGAAATCAAAGCTGAGATAATGCCAGATGTTACCACAGTGTTATAAAAGCACCTTCAGTAACAAACCATACGGGAGGGCCTCACTCAGGTCTGACTAGAAACATGCGAGTGTGTAAAGCTATCCTACCCATGTGTTTCCACATGGAAACACATGGGTAGGATGAAATGACCCCATACGGACATGACTGGAAACGGCAGTGTGTGTGTGACATTAACTGGCTGACATGACACCACCAATAGCTAATTCTGACTGCATTAACGTTAGATGAACATTGGCCCATTTCGGTAGCAGAACATCATCCAATACTAGTCACCACAGATAAGTTGTGATGACTGTGTCTATGCCATTTTACCTGTGTGTTGGTGTCATCTGGCTTTGGTTCCACATGGAACATCTGAGCTACAGGGGACTCTGTCTCTGCTGCTGTAGCTGCTGAAGTATGGTCTTGCACCTGAATTCCAAATGAAGAAGTGCCATTGAATCACATCACATAGATCAAACATCACATATATTTCCTTAGATACACTCACAATGATACTGGAAAGGATGATTAATATTGGAAAAATACAAAATTTGCTTATTTTTACACTTTAATTTGTCTTAGATATAATGTCCATGCTTCAGCCAACCAACTCACCTTCTTGCGCCAAGGCCATTTTGAATCACCATAGTTGTACTCAATTTCAGATCCTATTTCTATTTTCTTCATTGCAAAAAGGCACAAGTGTGGCTTGTTGTCAACTATGATTTTTTTTATGATACAGTTTGGCTTCTTATGATTGTCATTGACTAATCTTCCAAGAGATGTATCTTCTTCAGATGCATCAAGGCTGAAAAGTATCAGAAAAAATTGTAGCAGTGTTTTAATTTTAAACAGTTTTATTGGAAGAGATGCTTTAAAGAATTTTCAAGAGTATTTCAAATTTAGTTCATTCATCAACTATTAAAAAGTTTGTTTTAGGGTAAATTTATCCAGTGGCTAAACATCTATCTTTACATCCTTACCAAAAGCGACAGTTCTGCCACTCAAATTCAAAAAGAAATTGGCTTTCTCTCTCTGAGTAACGTCGTGACTGGCATTCTTCCTGTGTGAGGAGTTTACCCCTGTACTCCAAGACAAAGTCCCCTGGTTCAATTGGTTTGGTAGCAAACACTCCTCTTCCTACAAGAGCATAACAAAGAAAAGGCATGTTACAGTTTGTTGTGAAGTTGGTTTGTGTGCAACATTCACATCTAGTCAATGTGCCCCTGCAGACAACGCTCAGCACTTCCCCAATTAACCTTAAATAACAAGACTTAGTGATGGCTGGATTTTCACTGAATTTATTCTCCATTTGCATGCAAAGGGGGTCAGATCTGCACTTCAGCAGCCAACTGCAGGAAATGACAACTTAACAGTAAAAGACAGTAAGCCTTAACAGAACACCCAAGACCAAACATGGAGATAGGACTCCTGCTAGGCGCCCATGATGGCATCACACAGGAGAAACCCAGTTAGAAAGGAGGATATATAATAACATATCAGAAATGATGTCCATACTTGCTCTAGACAAACAGGTCCCTGTGAGCTCTAGACCTCAAAGGACAAATTTGACCCTAACACTCCTCACTTTTTTTTTTGGAACATATGCTAAATGATTAAACCACAGCAACAGAGTATGCCACTAACCCTCACAGGGAGCAAGAGGCCCACAACTGCAAACCAAAGAAGGAAAAAACAGAATAATCCCTTTCTGTGGCCACCAAGGGCCAAACATCTGTCCTCAGAGGGCAAGGGACCAGTAGAAGACCGTTCCTGGTACTAGCTACGCTACTCTAAGAGGCTAAAACCCAGTGGGAAAAAAGGCTCCAAAGCATCTAAGCTAGGGCTGGGCGATATATCGATATAAAAATTATATCGATAAATTTTTAATTGTGATATGGATTTAGACTATATGGTATATAACAATATAGTTCAAATTTGCGTGGTGATTCTTGCTCTGCTGTGGCTCAGTAATTTGGAGATGGTTCAGTTTTAAAGTATCAGATGAGCAACAAAATCACGTTATATGTAGGGAGTGCGATAAACAAGTTAAAGAAGCACTTCAAATCATTTTCATCACCTAGAACAGTGGCACAAAGTGTAGTATGAAGAGTTTGCCAAGCTGCACGCTGCAGAAGCCCCAGCAACAAGCCAACCACATCATAGAAAAGCTCCAGCTGAAACAAAGCCCACTGTAAGCCTTATTTTCCTGCAGTGTGCCTTATGAAAAGAAAAGTGCCAAATGGTGTACTATAACGAAAGTGGTCTTATCACCTTGCTAAAGACTCGGTCCCTGTTGCAACTGTGGAACAAGTCGGATTCAAAAAAACCTACTGAAAACTATGAACACGATAAGCACTGCAGTATTTATGTTTCCATTTTATTATTTAAACAACTGAGCATTTTCTCATGAACCAGGTGAATAAACCTGTTTATTATTTATTCATTTGATTTTTCCACTGTTCACTGAAGTAGCCGGTTTCAATAAAACTACTTGTCACATGTCATACTTGGCTTTGGCTGAACATTTGCTCCCACTTTACAAAAAAATATCGAGATATATATTGTATATCGATATTCAGCGTAAATATATTGGGATATGACTTTTGGTCCATATCGCCTGGCCCTAATCTAAGTTGATCATTAGTGTCAGAAGCACAACCAGGCATATGTATAGAGCAGGGGTGTCCAAACTCGGTCCTCGAGGGCCGCTGTCCTGCATGTCTTATGCCCCTTTTCCATTAGTACCTACTCGGCGCGGCTCGACTAGACCCGGCTCGACTCGACTCGGTCTCAGTGGTTTTCCACTGTAGTTCAGTACCACCTCGATGTGGGTGGGGCCTTCATGGTAAGGTGGCCTGAAACGCAGTGACGTGTTTTATATGCGGCAACTCTGGTCACGTTTGCGACCATAACAATGGAGGACGTCGTTCGTCATTCGACCATGGAGTAAACTTGCCGGCCATTCTTCGTTTTGTGAAGTAGACAATTACAGGTAAAGTAAAATCGCTGTTGAGTTTGTTGTTGCTGAGTTTTGAATATGGCGGGTGTGGAGGAGTCGCGTTGCTCTCTGGCCAATCAATGGCCCGCGGCGTGGTGACGTTGTATTCTCGGCCCGACTCAGCCCGGATAGAACCCCAGCCAAATGGGTACGAAAAAAGGAGGGCCGAGCCGGTACTATGACCTAGTGGAAAACCTCCAAAGCGGGGCCGAGTCGAGTCGAGCCGCGCCGAGTAGGTACTAGTGGAAAAGGGGCATTAGATCTTTCCCAGGTTCAGAACACCTGATTCTAATGGATGGATAGCCATCAGCTTGTCATCCAGGTCAGCACAAGTCTGTTAACGACCCATTCATTTGAATCAGGTGTGCTGAAGCTGGGAAATATCTAAGACATGCAGGAAGGAGTCAGACATTGGAGCATGAGAATGCAAAGTTGACACTGCTTTCAGCATCATGTGATGCAACATGGAATCACACAGGAACACAAACAGAAAAATAAAAACAAAACAAATCTGATTGGAGTACACACTTCCAATAACATCGAAGGGGCCTGGTGCCGGAGGTTAGCCAGGACTCAACCAAATCCCTGTTATGCAGGGACTGCAGAAGCAGATTTAGATGCAAGATGACATGGGCCATTTTAACATAAATGCAGCACATCTCACCTACAATAAACAGTACTTAAAAATGACAGCTTCCTAAAAGAGGTCCCTATTGTACAAATGCATTGATATCCAGGGTTTGTGAATGTTTGCAGTATTTTTCAGCAATTTAGCCAGTAGTGACTTCTGTTCACATGCAGTATCTCACATTGTGAACAAATCAGACTGATGTCAATGATCCATAAAACCAATTCATATTCCAAAATAGATATGGAGAATAAGAAAGTGTACTTAAGGGTGCCTGTACCATTAAAAATAAAAATTACTAACCCTTTAAAAACTCAGTAAATTAAAAATTATACCCTACAGGCTATGGGGAACAACCAAAACTGAATTCCACACATGTGAATAATATCTACTTTTAATATTTTTTCTCTTCATATTATCCCCTATGAACCTCGTTAATTTCACCAGTATTTTGCTATGATTCACTGGTGCTGTTTCCCTTTGGATCCAGAGGTGCCTTATCAACTGGGGTCTGTAGATTGACTTAATAACCTCTGAACTGGATGATGACCACCCATTTACTTGGCTTAGTGGTTGCAGAGATATAGTAATTTCATTGCTACAACAATAGCCACTACTTCACTGGACACTTCAGTAAAATATTTTAACAAAGCACACTATCTTAACTTTCAGTCTGTCTGATTGAAATTCTCTAAAGCAAAACACTACATATAACCTGAACCCAAACTCTGCTTTGTACACACTTACTTTATGATTTTTGCTTTTGAAATGCATTATGTGAATAAACCACTTACCTTTGTTGCTGTCGATACATTTTGTCGTAAGTCCAGACTTGTCAGTACAAGACAGGATATGTGTTTTTGCATCATCAACAGGCTTTACTCTTCTTCTCCTTTTGCACATAATGGCTCTGAGAAAATATTTTTTAATCGTTACTCCACATTCA
>JAGFBZ010001904.1:0-29810 GCA_018398805.1 Hirundichthys speculiger
GTTGCCATTTTTTTAGCGCCGTCCAAATGTGTACTGAGAATTGTTACACCCGAGTGCACTCAGTGAACCCCACAATGCATCATGAGTAGTCTACGACTGATCTGTTACTCAGACACCACAAGTAGCACTTGAGAATTCATCCTGATGGTAATTTCATTTTCTTGATCCCTACACAAGAGTCCCCATAGACCTCGCTCGATAGTGACTGTGGAATAATCCACAATAATAGTGGGTAGGGGGGGACTTCAGACACAATCAGAGCTTCTTGTTTTTATAATTTACAGAAATAATTCTGCTGGTACCATAACTCTGCCCCCGAGGATCCGTAGTCTCACTCTGAAGCTTATAAAAACTCATGAAATTTGACTCAGGAATTGACAATGAGAACCTCTATCAAATTTCAAAGGCTGATCCGGATCTGATCCAGAAGGCAGATTTTATCACAATCTGTAAATCACCAAGAGGGGGAATTGTTGTGCTTGGCGGAGATCTGTGCACTCCGAGCGCTTTTCTAGTTTACTGATAGGTTAAGGGAAGAACTTTCCAAACTAGGGATGCACCGAATAATCGGTAACCGAATATATTCGGCCGAATATGGCAAAAAAAAGCCACATTCGGCCTTCGGTGGAATGAGTTAAAAGAAGGCCGAATAGTGGCGTGTGACGCAATGACGCAATTGACGTTGTAACCCGGCGCCTTCGCAAAAATGTCAGCAGTGTGGAGATATTTTAAAGTGTCGGAAAGTGACAAAAGAATTGCAGTTTGCAACGAATGTTCAGCCAAACTGTCTCGAGGAGGTGCCTCAGCAAAGACCTTCAGCACTACAGCTTATATTCATCATTTAAAAGCGAAACACCCAGAAAAGCATGCCGAGTACGAGAGAGAGACGGCTGCGGCTCCAGCTGCAGCAGCTGAAAGGAGAGCTGGTCACAGCACGAGAACGCCCACCCCGTCCGTGGTCGCAGTGTTGCCAACTTAGCGACTTTGTCGCTATATCTAGCGGCTTTCCAGATCCCCCCTAGCGACTTAATTTGTAAAAAGCGACTAGCGACAAATCTAGCGACTTTTTCTGGTGATTTAGCGACTCACTGGCACTCAAACCGCTAGGTTTGAAGCCATCACTTGGCTGCTGATGGCTGCTGTCTGGCTCGCGACCCGCGCTTCTCTCTCTTTCTCTCTCTCTGTCGGGCACAGTGCACAGCCAGAAACAGCCTGCCCCCCGCGCGAGACAACTCGAGCTCCTCTCCACCTTTTTTGTGGGGCTTGACATACAGGCACAGTTGTTGATGTTTTTGTCTGTATAAAACAATTTTGTCTTAGATGTCATAGTTAGTTTCCTTCTTTTTATTCTGAAGCTGAAGTACTGTTATTGACAAATCTGTTCTGGTCTGGGATATGTTGTGTACCTGTATAAGTGTTTGAGTTTACAAGCACACACTTATTGAGATTTAGTGGGGCCTCTGTTTACATTATTAGCCTGTTGTGTAGGCTACCTGTGTTCTGTTTACATTATTAGCCTATCTACTGTGGCTAAGCAGACTTTTGCCAAAAGGACAATAATTCATTTGTTGTGGGTTTATCCACTTTAATGCACTTTATTATTTTTTTTTTGGAATGCACATTTTGTTTGAAGGCCTAAATGAAAAACTTTGTGCTTTTTTTTGAAAAGCAAAGGCTACTGGAATATTAAAATAATGTCAATATTCAATAAAATGTACTTTATTTGAAAAACATGTCTAAAAATTTATTCTAGGCTATTTATGCAATATTAAAAAAATTGTGAAAACTGCATTCATTATTCGGTATTCGGCCTTCGGCCAACTGTTTAAATTTTATTCGGCTTCGGCTTCGGCCACAAATTTTCATTTCGGTGCATCCCTATTCCAAACACCTGAAAGAACTTGCTGAACAGTCCCATGGCCTCTCTGCAGCTAAGTGCCGCCAACTGGCATTTGAATACGCAGAAAGAACCATGTCCTTATTCCTGCCAGTTGGAAAGAGACGTAGTGTGCAGGTAAGCCAGGGTGTGCAGGACATCATATGATTTGGTACAATCATATGGTAACTAAGGCTGTTCTTCCCGTAAGGCTAAATCTTATAATAATGGATTGTCTATAGGTCAAGAATGGTTCCGCAGCCTCCAAGCACGTCACCATCTTTCTGTCCGAACTCCAGAAGCAACATCCCTCTGAAGGACCACTGCCTTCAATACAACGACTGTTGGGGAGTTCTTTAATAATCTGGAGGTAGTCATGGACAGGTGTGTGAATTTATTGTTCCAATGCATGTGTTTTATTCAGGCTTTATATCTAAGATTAAGTAGTTTGGATTATCTTTCTCCTTATCTTTAACAGGCATAAATTCCCCCCACACATGATTTTTAATGTGGATGAAACAGGTGTCTATACAGTACAAAGGCCTCAGCAGGTAAGATACACGATACACACACAAGACTGATATGTGTAGCTTGTAATAACGTATTAAACAGCTAGTTATTGAAAGAATGCTGAAACTGCTATTTGTAATGTTGCCTGCACTTTGGATGAAGTGGATGGACTGAAAATAGAGACTAACATGCCATTGATTCTGAACTTCCTGTTTGATTCAGGTTGTGACACAAAAAGGGAAAAGGCAAGTTGGTTCTGTCACATCAGCTGAAAGAGGGGAGCTGGTAACTCTGGTGTGTGCGGTGAATGCTGCTGGGGATGCTACACCTCCTATGTTTGTCTTTCCCAGAATAAAGTTTAAAGACTGGTTCATGATCAATGCACCTCTAGGAGCAAAGGGTAGGCGTCACCACAACAGGATGGATGAATGAAGATACCTGGGCTGAGTTCCTTGATCACCTGATAAACCACACTTAATGCACCCCTGACCACCCCATGCTGCTAATCATGGATAATCTTAAAGCTCACATCTCACTAAAGGCAGTAGAGATAGCCAAGAGCAATAGCATTGTTCTGCTCACTTTCCCACCTCACACGTCCCATCACATGCAGCCTCTGGATGTGGCCGTGTACGGTAGGCCGTGTATGTAATCCCAATACGGCCGAGCTCTTGATGGGTGGATGAGATCAAATCCTGGCAAAACAGTCACCATCTACCAGGTTGCAGATGTGAATCAAGCCTTCATGTCAACAGTGACACCACACAACTTCACTTCTGGGTTTAGGTCCACTGGGATTTTCCCAGACAATCGTGACATTTTCCCCGATGAAGTGTTTGCACCATCCATTCCATCAGACCGGCCAAACCCTGAGCTACAGCCTGCCACCAGTGATGCTCCACCTCCAGCAGATGGTACAGAAGGCCTGCACCCTGCAGATGATCCACCTGAAAATGAACCTCCCGCTGCAGATAACGGACCCCCCATACTAATTCGCCCACTCCCTCGCCAGCTGACACGGATGTGCAACAAATAACTAGCCGACCTGGATATGTGTCTCCTCAGGAAATCATTGCGCTTCCCAAATGTCCCACCAGAAAACAAACCACACGGAAGCGTGTGAAGTAGAGGTCTTCACGAGTCCACTTTCATGGACCCAAACCTGAATGGACCAGTGAAAACGGTCCCGACACGAGCTATTATCATAAGTCCAGGTTCCAAACCTGAATGGACCCACTGAGTGACAGCTGCCAAAATCTTTACCTCTCTCGGGTAAACGCGAACTCAGCCTGTCAGAAAGCACCGACCGGACCCAGATTAACTGAACCGAACCTCGGGTTTTCGAGTTCACGGGTTGTTTCGAAGACCTCTAGTGTGAAGACAACCGTCCTCACCGATACTCCTGAGATGCAGGCACTTGTAAAAGCTTTTGAAGAAAGAATAAAGAAACTAGAAGAGAAAATGCAAAACAGCAAACATAAAAGAAAGTGATCGAGAAGAAAATCACAGATAGCAGCTCTGAGGAGACTGATGTTCCTGTGACACTTGATGAAGCATCGGATGATGATGTAAAGATCCGAGCCTGAGGGAGGTCAACCGGGAAGCACAGATCAGTCACCGGGTGACTTTGTCAATGTCAATTTTGCAAACAAACTCAGGAAGGTTGAGAGTGTTGACGGTGATGAAATACTGAGTTGCTTAGAAGAATCCAGGGAAACGGGAAAGTGTGGCAGCGACCCATATTTGCCATAAAGCAAAAGGATGTGGCACATGTTCCTAAAAGCAATGTTGAGAGGAAGCTGCCAGAACCTACGAGGCCTGGAGGGACCACGCGAAGAGAGCAACTCTTCATCTTTCTGTGCAACCTTCAGGGCTGGTATGTAGAAGGCCTCGCTACAGAGGCCTCGCTAATCTGAGTTCCCCTACTGTGAAAATGGTTCTTTCTCTCATTTGAATGGTCAATAAAATATTTTGAATGATGTTTTATTGTATTTTTGTTTGTTCAGAGTTACCTTCAGAGTGGAAAAAGTAAGTGGATAATTTTACTTCTAGCAAGGTCACTTTACCCTCTTAAATCTGGGCTTTGTCTCAGTTTACCCTGTAGCTGGAGTAACATTAGACACTTGGCCACTTTTTTTTTTTTTAACGATCATATTTTCACTGCCTTTAGTCCTGAAAACATTCTGATTTTTTCTGTTCTTAGGAAACATCCTAGATTAATGGGAAGTGTGTTGATTTTAGAGATACATCACTTTAGCTTGCTTAGAGGGGGAGGGATGTAAAAGAACGTCTTACATTACCTCACTCTTCTCTATTACTGCGGACCTCAAACCTCTCCTGCTGTCCCTCTCATTGGAAAGTTAACTCCTCAAGGAAAAAGTCAGCGCCAGCCCCACAGATCAGAAAAACAAAGACTTCTGTCAGCAGAACGGAAAAGATAATAACCTGTGACATTTGCCTTTTTTTCATTATTTGCTGTATTCATCAAGTTAAAATTGGGCTTCAGCAACTTTACAATCTTTTGTGCCATTACAGCAGCTATTCAGTCATTATTTACAAAACAGTTTTGGCTCCTGAAAAGTCCATTATACTTTCAGAGAGCAGTCAGCTGTCCATTTTAACAGGAGGTGGCCCGTCTGCCCGTCTAATATTCATCCTTACAACAATGATGTACTTCTTTTTACTGTTCTTTCAAAATTGAAGGGATAAACATGCATGTAAAAGAAAAAAAAAACACAGCTATGTTTGGCTGATACTTTTATGCTGGTTGCATAATTCATAATAACATATGTTTTCAATTTCATGCCCTTTTTCACACTTTCTTGGTAGATTTGCACTGGCAGCCTTCTTGTCACACCTGATCTGCATACACACATGCAGACACTGGGACGCTAAATTAGGACGCCATCAGTCACCATATCCCATTACTTGATAAGCTTAAAATCTCCGTTAAGCCATTTCAGACTCCATAAGCTCATCACGAGCTTTCCAGTTTCTCCCAATGTCACAAGAAGACTTTAATTAGGCAGCCAGTTGAGGTGAACACCTAAAAAAAGGAATGGCACGCTAACACAGTTGTTAAAATGTGCCGGGCCTACATCTGGAGTCCTTGAGGGAGAATCTTCAGAGAGTATGAGGAGATGAAAATAGCACTTGTGACTGGAATGTGAGCTGCCTTAAACAGTGCAATCATACACATCCACACATTTCTGTCAGCTGTAAGAGCAATCTTGCTCCTTCAGGGAGAGGCTCATTTCTCTGCCACGAGAGTCCTTTATGTCTGCCTGTATGCCGTCGCTCGTTGGGAGCTCAGTCCATTTAAAAAATAATAAATCTTCCATCAGTTTTGTTCTCTTTAGCTCATTGCTCAGTTTCCAGTTTCAGTTTTCTGTTGTGAAGCCAATCATTTAAAGACAGCAGGAGTGACACACCCGGGCTCTTTATCGAGTTCTTGGGAGTCACGACTCCAGAAGCAAATTTGCGACTCCACCAAACCCTCGACCCAGTTCTGCCATAAAACCCACTGGCCTTCATTTACTTTATCACACAGATGTGTATTCGCTTTCACCTCCTCCCCTCAAACTCTCCGTCGCTATTGTACCTTCCACCCCAAGGTTGCCAGGGAACGGTGTCTCCTTGCATCTGCGTGGGCGTCCGCCTGGACGAGAGGAGAGTGGGATGGAGAAGAAGAGAGAAGCACCGGTGGATGAAAAGCCTCCAGCGCTACCGCTCGTTAGCCTGCTCTTCTTTTTTTTTTAATCTTCTCCCGGTCCCTGTCGGCAGTGAGACACAGCGTGAGCCCAATTACACCTCCTCTCTCGTCACAAGAGCTGACGTTCTTTGTTCTTTTATAATGTTCTAAAGAATCTGTAATTTCTCTTTGTGCATATTCATGAAATATAAAGCCAGGAAACCTATTGCTAATTTGTTACACCGGATAATATATAATAATGTACTTAATAATATATATTTGAATCCTTCTTCAACCCTGTTTCTGATCAAGAATGTGTAAAAGGTGCATTTCCAGTCATCAGATTAGGAGCGACTAAGGCCTCCGTACAAGGTTATAACATCTCACGCTGTACCATTGGCATTAGCTTAAGTCTTTAGTTTCGATTAGGGCTGGGTAACGATTAAAATTTTTAATCAAGATTAATCGCATTGTGTTCGCAAAATCAAATAATGAATTCAAAAGTAGTGTAAAATGCACTTTTATTTAAATGTTCTGCTGCCATATGAACTAAAGTGTCATAACATTTGTTGATCAAACACTTTTAACATTAGCACTTGTCAGTAACACATATTTAGTGTAAATCTCATCTTAAAAAATGTAAAATAAAATAAAGCTTATTGCCACTGCCAGGGCATTAATGTCATCCTGTTTTTATAAAGAATTAAAAAAAATCCAACAAACAAAATCCAACAAAGTGATTGTGGCTCAGCACAATCAGAACATTAAAACAGGTAATTTCTGAGGTAACAGCAGAAACTTTTAACGGGGAGTTCAACTTGTCAGTTGTTACAAATAACCTTGTTTCTGTTGAATCCTCCATCTGGGAGAACTTTAAAATGAAAATGTCCATGTTAAAGTTTAGTAACTTTACCAATCTGTGTATCATTCATTCTTTCCATTTTCAATTGTCCATCAAAAATAAAAAAAAATTAAAGAGTGACATTTTATTACGTTTTTCATTTTTTAATCTAACACAAAAAAAAAAACAAAAAAAGCCTTTTTTTTATATATATATTTCAATTTTAGGCTTGGATCAAAAATACAAAATTAAAAAACAGGCCACAGAAATGAATTTGTTTTATAATGGAGGACTGGACTTTCTGTTGTCATTACACATCTGTGCCACTAGATGGAGCTGCACTGAAGTAACCAGCTAGAGAACAGCAGGACAGTGAACACATGGAGCAGATCTGATGTAACATGGAGGAATGACGCGAACGTTTTGTTGCAGTCCAGAATTTTTTTTCCCAGACAGAATTGTTAATATTGCTACCTGAGTTGCTACCCGAACTGTAAAGTTCAAGGATTTTTACCGTTCTCCATGTCTGTTTTAGCTTTTCATGTTTACCTGCCGACTGTTTTTCAGTTCTGCAGCAGCCAGTAACAGACTTTTCCAAACAAAAGCATGTGAGCAACATGCGTTAACGCGCGATAAAATAAATGTCGGCGCGTTATTAACCCGATAATAACGCGTTAACTTGCCCAGCCCTAGTTTCGATGTCAAAAAGTTGCATACACAGACAGTAAGATGATCAGCCCTCTTGAATCGTAAGTTCCTACTGAGGCAGTGATGTGAACAGATGCTGAATTGCATCAACAGTGAAAACACATGAAAATAAACTGGTCCATTGTGGCTTTTGTGAGTGCCAAAAATGCTTTTAAAAAGAAACAGCAAAAGAGAAGAATGTTAGTCCTGCTCATGGTTTGAGAGAAGACGCCAACTTGGGATTCTTATTTTTGTGTTATTTATCTGACATAAAACTTATGCCAAAATAGTATGACTATGATTTTATTTAATTCCTAGATACAGACATCCTGCCTTATTCCAGTACCAATAAAATCTCATCCATCTTCTCTTAACGGCCTTAGCTCTAGCATCCCACATCACGAAAGTCCTGGAGAGACTTTTATTGTTCCACCTGAATAAGCAAACAAGCACCTTCCAGGACCAACTGCAGTTTGTTTATCATCGTGGGGTTGGAGCTAAAGATGCTATCATAAACCTGCTTCAATGAACCCATCTGGACAAAGGCAGCACTGTGAGGATCAGGTTCTTCAATTTCTCTGATGCATTTAACACCATCCAGCCTGCTTCACTACATAAGAAACTCCAGAAGACACAGGTGGATGCCTCCACAATCACCTGGATCACCTCTAACAGACCACAGTTTGTGAGGCTGAATGGTTGTGTGTCTGAGCAGGTGGTCAGCAGCACAGGAGCACCACAGGGAACTGTACTCTCACCACTCCTCTTCACTCTCCACCTCAAACTTCCAGTAGCAGTCTTTGTCCTTTAATCTGCAGAAATACTCAGATGACTCTGCAGCTGTGGGGCGTATCCGTGGTGGACCAGAGACTGAGTAGAACGAACTGGTGGAACGCTGCGTGGGATGGTGTGGGAACAATCATCTTATCTTAAATGTGAACAAGACAAAGGAGATGATTGTGGATTTTAAATTAAACAACATTACCATTATGGAAGAAGAAGTGGAGGATATGGAGGAGTTTAAATACTTCGGTGTTCACCTGGACAACAGACTGGACTGGAGACGCAACACTGGTGCTGTTTAAAAGAAAGGACAGCTTTACTTCTTGAGGAAGCTTAGGTCCTTCAGTGTTTGCAGCAAGATGTTGCATATCTTCTCCAAGTCTCTTGTCTCTTGGGGAGTGTAATCTGAATTGACCTGTTGGTCAGAGCCAGTGGCTTAAAGAACTGAACAAACTAATAAAGAAGGCTGGCTCTATTTCTGGGGACTGTTCTGGAGTCTCTGGACCTGATTACACAAAGAGGGATACGTCATAAAATGAAAAACATCACGGAGCAAACAGTTTCTTCAGTCAGAGGCTTCTTCAGATCTGCTGCAACACAGAAAACTACAGGAGATCCTCCCTAAACACAACAATAACCTTCTGTAATTAATCGTTGAAGAGGCTTAAATAACTACAACCACTGCAGCAATTATTTTACCTTCAGAGCTTCGTAAAGTATTTTTGAACTGAATTGAATTGTCTTGTCTACTAGCAGCGTATCAATCAACAGTTACAGAAAACTCTGTGTTTATGGCTGTTCATGAGGGTGGGGTGGGGGGGGGGGGGGGATAATGCATGCATAACTACATAACATACTTTAATATCAGTGTTGGACTATGGTGACATTTTGTACATGCACGCCTCTGCTGCGACTCTTAAACCCCTTGACTCTGTTTACCACTCTGCATTAAGATTCATCACTGGAGACAGCTGTGACACCCATCACTGTGATTTATATTCTAATGTTCTGTGGGCCTCTCCTGCTGTAAGACGTGAAAGACACTGAGTTTTATTTATTTATAAAGCTCTTATTGGTCTTTTACCTCCTTACATCAGTTCAATGCTTTCTTTTAATGTGGGCTCTTATCAGACTCGGTCTACTGACTGGATTACGCTGCAGGTGCCAGCTGTTTTTACCGAACTTGGAAAATCCAGTTTTTCATGTTGTGCACCTGCAACTTGGAATAGCATTCAGAACTATTTCAAGCTTTAATCATTTTTATTACAGGACAATTTAAATCTTTACCTCTCACATTTTACTTCTAGCAGTTCCTGTTTTACCTGATTTTTGTGTTCTACGTTTTAATTTATTTATTCATTATTCATGTTTTTATTTATTTTTTACATTTTAATTGCAATTTTATTGTGTTTTTTTTATTCTTGTCGCCATTTTTATGCAAGTTTCTCTTTGACTTTTTCTGTGTCTAAGTTCCCTTATTTTTATTTTTGTTGTTTTACTCGGCTGCATTGTAAATGAGGTCTCTACCTCAATGTATTTCAGAGTTTAAATAAAGGTAAATGATAATAACCACAAACCGCGCTGCTCATGTTTATTTCCATGTTTATTTCCCTTCTATCAAAACGAGTTACCGCTCTTGTTTGCAGCCTTTTTTTTTTTTTTTTTGGTTTGTTGTAATGACACTCTTTTTCAGGAGCCAGTATCTGTGTATTGTTGCAGCCGTGTGAATCGTGTGATGATTCTGCTTTGAGTAATCACAACGATTGTCAGACGAACCGTTTAATAATGCGACACTTGACACCCTTTAACCCGCCTCATCAAGGCATTGATGCTAACGCTGCCCTCACAACAATTAGCACCAGTAGTTTGCGCTTGAACGACCCTGTACCTTTTAAAGACAGACAAACAGATTTTTTTTTTTTTTTTTTTTCGGGGGGGGGGGGGGGGGGGGGGGGGGGGGGGGGGGGGGGGGGGGGATTATTTATATTTTTTGGTCAAGCGCTCAGAGATATCTCAATGTTCTACCTACCGCCAGCAGGTAGTTGTCATATCTTAGCATCACAGCTGGAAGCACATGGACACAGCCAGTGGACCAGCTCTGATTAAAGTTAAAAAAAAAAGATAATTAATTAGTATGTTATATCTCATTTGTTTTATCAGTAAACAAACCAAAGTCTCTACTGGTTGCTAGGCTACCAGATTTGCAGACTGAAGTCCCGAGCTCAAAGCACGGTGCAAATCCAACAAGAGGCCTATCTCCAAAAGTGTTTGTGCATGTTGGGAAAGAAAAAAAAAGGTATAATTAAAACATCCCGAGGCTAGCTTTTACCCAGAGTAGTCCCTCACTGGCTCATTTTGAAAGCGTTTAAACATCTGTTTGGAGGAGAGTGAAGGAGTAAGCAAGAGCGCTAATTTACAGCTGTTGCAATGACAGCACAATCTCCGAGGCTGTGAAGGATGAGACAAATTAATTCTGCTCCAGATGGATGGAGCTATGATGATGCTGATGATGTTCGGTTGATTATTCCGTTCATATAGAGCTTACGACACAGCCTGTCACTGTAATTGATATGTTAGTGTTTAATTATTTGTTTATCATTCAGAGAGACTGATGGAGACAAAGTCAAGACACCCGGAGTGCTGCCGTTTGGCTAATTTAATGACACTAATGCAATGTCTGCAGGCCGAGTAATTACATTTGATCTGATTTGAAATGCAAGGATGTTCTCTTTTGAACAATGTTTTTGTGTTGTTTTGATTATTTGATTTTTTTTAGCATAATTTTCAATGCAGTTTTGTTGTAGTATATATATATATATATATAATTTCCAACATCACATGCAAATAGCTCAGTTCAACTCCACAGTATTGTTAGAATTTTCCAGGGGGCTACATCCAGCTTGCTAGACTGAATAGAGTCTGATCCAGTACCATGAAATGGTGTTATTTTCATCCACTAGGTGGCAGTATTGCATCTGGGGCTTTTTGTCGACACGACCGCTTCAAGAAAAGAAAGCAAAAATTCAAATCAAGCAATACAGATCATTCATTTTACGTAATTTTCTATCTTCAAACACCCCCGGTGTACTGCTGCGATGTAGCGGAGTGTAAATCACATAGCTCCAGAGCAAAGTCGCTACACATCTGTCCCTTCATGGCAGATGCCACCTGAGTAAAGTGTCCGAAAGATGTCTCTGAGCAGAGAAGATGGAAGGCACTGATTCAGCGCGAGAGAAAAAAACAAAATGAGGAAGAATGTCGATGTGCTGAACCTCACGAGAAATTCCAGGCTATGTTCCCATCATTTCGACAAGGAACAGATCAGCACTGATGGCTCCATGAGTGATGAGCCTGTCTACTTTGCCCGGAATAACTGGAGGAAGCTACTGGCATGGAGAAGAACAGAAAGCCATGGAACGGAAAGTGTGAGCCCTTACACTTCATAATTCACACTACTCTGGTAGCCTCGTTTACAAACAGAAATAAAGGAATTTGCAGGTCCACGACTGACCACCAGGGGGCCTCAAAAAGCGAGTCAATTTCTGTTGACAACATTCCACCAGAATACACATATTTATAGCCTGGTTCAGAAAACTGTTTTAGTCTCCATGGCTCAATTTCACATCCATGAAAACTGTAACTCACCAGGTTATGACTTTGTCTCTCTTAGTTGTGAATAAAGACCTAACAGGGCACCATCAATCTTCTATTAAAAAAAAAAAAAATAAATAAATAAATAAAAACAATCAAAAACAAACCCTGGAGGGGATCTGGGGCAAAGCTTAGCAAAACAGGCTGAAGCAGCTATCTTCACCCCTGGTTAAAGCCTGCTAGTTAAGGTTAACCAGAGGATGCCAGCTGTATCTAGCATCAGTTGGGTTCACCAGTCCAGCAACTTTTGCCTCAGACTCATCACTGACCAGCGGATCGCGTTCTGCTGCAGCTGACCACCCATCCGCTCATTCTGCCCATTTTTAGTCTATTGTTAGTTCTTATCAATGTGGTCCTGTACATCCTATTGGTGACATCGGGGGATCTTTCAGATTCTTCTTATAGTACATTGTTCTCAAAATGTGGTCCTCAGGGTCTGCTGCCTAGATGTTTTCCTGCTCCAACACACTCCAGATTCAAATCAATGGATCATTAACAAGAAACGCATTCACCATTGTGCAACAGCTACCATTTTAACTTATTATAAATCTCAGCAGTTTTACAATAGCCTACTTACCAGACACTAGTTCTCCATAATATTTAATTTGTGTATCTCCATCAGGAGAAAGTGATGGTGATGGTGAGGAAGTCTGTGCACCCTCAGCTATGGAAGTATTTCTGTGCCACCTGAGTTTGAATACGAATTTTTAAGATTGAAATTTTTCAGCATCAAAATCAGACTTTGAATTTTAAAAAACATCAGATTTGTAGGACTGAATTTTTTTTTGCCTCTGAATTTTATTTTGTTAAAATAAATTCAGTGTTATAAAAAATTGTTGTCTTAAAATATTCAGTTTTTCAAAATTCAACACGCAAAGAAATTCAACACCCCAAAAAATTCAGTGTAAAAAAAAAAAAATCAACATCTCAAAAAAATTCAGTGTAAAAAAATTCAACCTCAAAAAATTCAGTGTAAAAAGAACCAGACTCAACATCCGGGTCACCAGGGAGAAGCAATCGATCCCTGTCTCAATTCAGCCAACGTCCAGCCAATCATGTTACGCTCCATTGGTCATGTGACACCCACCCAGATAGTAAGACGGACCGGTCGGCCATGGCAGCAAACTCAGGTGATGGTGCTGCGGTGAGTCTGTTTACTTTATTTGCTGTTTGTATGTAGAAATCTGATGTTTTTTAAAATTCAAAGTCTGATTTTGATGCTGAAAAATTTCAATCTTAAAAATTCGTATTCAAACTCAGATGGCACAGAAATACTTCCATACTCAGCACTTGTGTTTTATCCATCTTCCAACAGGGTTTCAAACTACATAATATGGCAGCAACTGTGTCACCCAGCTGGTCTCAAAACCATTTTTATCAACAAAACACACTGTAAAATGAGACAAGAACACCATACAAAATACATGAGTTTTTCAAAATGGGCTGAAGGACGTAGAGCAGAGCAGATCTATGTGTTTAATGTTGCATCTTTTTAATACACTTACATTAAATCATATGATTTTTGAATACTTTAAAGTGTAATTCTTTAAAGCATCTTTGCATCACAGCATGCGCACATTAGATGCTGTGATACACAGGCAATGATGATAACTGTGAAATTGAAAATAATCATATAAAATCAATGTGTTGTTAATCACCAGAACATTTTGCTTCAGTTAACATCGTATTGATGAAGAATGTCATAGTTTGCAAATGTTTGCTCTCAGTTTATTGCTTTCCACTCTCTATTTAAGTATATTGTTCTTTTGTAGACTCTTTTCTTACGGTTATTCTTTCACCTCTCCATTCTGTTACTGTGAGTGGACTCATAGAATGAAACCACACAATAAACAAAGATTAAATTACAGATGAATCTGGTTCAACAAACACATCATCTCTAAAATGATAGAAAATAAGTTATAATTACAATGTACTTTGTGCACATATGGAAGTAGGATCTTGTCTGGTTCAACATGTGACATTTTTAGTTTTCTTTCTTCCTTCTTTAAAAGTAATGAGCTCATGCCATCACAGCTCTAATGATCTAAGCCATACTTAAGCTCCCATCTCCTGTTTGTTTGCTTCTCATTTAATGTTTCCGGTTGTATTGTGGATAGACGCAGACTGAAAATACAAGCAAAATGCATGGGAGAATCAGCAGTGGACAATTACGTTTCACATTCTCATGCGCACGCAAAAGCATTACCATGCACACACAATAAGCGACCCATTATGCACCAGTCCTCACGCTGCTCACTGAAATGAGGAGCACCTGCTACCCAAATTAATACAAAACGAACAGTGAGCAGAACATTCTTGTCACAAACGGCAACTTTTCAACTCCTGCTTGTGTTTTCAGCGTTGTACTCTGCAACCACGTTGACGCACGTTTACCATTATGATGCCGTGACTGATATTAGGCCGCGCAAAACTGATGCAGCCTTTTGATATTCACTCCTCGTGGTTTCCTTCCCTTCAGCCACTCAAGCATTTTGCTCACTTACGCTGACAGATGGTTCTACCCACAATTCACCTGTGACAGGAAGAACAAAGGCTAATCAAGGTAAAACTCTTTACGCATCACCAGAACCATTGTTCATTTGCTTTGGTCCCATGTTGATGTCTCGCTCTCCAGCTGGGTACCACTGAAAGAAATAAGACCGGCATGTCTTGGTTGACCAAAGTGGGCTCTGTAATACAACTGCTATGACAGATCAAACAGATCAGTGGCTGGAAATAGCCACGGCACCCAGTATGCTTCAGGATGACAGCGCAGCAGTGGGTCAAACACTCCATGGGGCTTTTTAGGGATTCCTTTTTTAAAAATATATATTTAGGAAATGAGAATATATTAGGCACCCAACTTTCAGCCTTTCAACACTGTTAGAAATTCCTTACAGCCCTGTTAAAGTGCTGCTTTTTGTGAACAATGTATTTATGAGTAAGAGGTTGTCTAATCAGACACAATACTAGAGCGACTGACTGATTGAGTTTTGTCACAATACAATGTCCTGCTGAGAAAAACCTGCAACCTGTCACACCTATGGATGTTGCTTTGACATTTACCACCTACCAAAACATTTTAGAGTCGACCAGTAACCCCACACCCAACTGACAACAGCACTCCCCTGCTGTAGCAGTCCCCCCTCAGAAGACCATAGGCTGTATAAAAGGAACTGGAGAAACCCCCTGACTTTGTGGCCTGTCATCTTCCCTGAACAAAAGGACCGGAAGACCATTTGAAAAAAAAAAAGCTCCAGTGGGTTTCTGAAGAGTGCTTTTGAAGCTTTTCTTTCATCTTCCTGCACAGCGCCATGTTGATAGGAATGGATGTAAATCCCAGTACAGTGGTACCTCTACGTACGAAATTAATTGGTTCTGGAAGTAGTTTCGTAACCTGAAAATTCCGCATTTCCATTTAAATGCCCTAATCCGTTCCAAGCCCCCCAAAATTTGAACATTAATTTTTTATAAATCATAAAAATGCATCAAAACATGTAACAAATACATGTTCCAATTAGATTACTGCACAATAAACATTAATTGAAAGTTGTACATAATGTAAAAAAACAAAAAAATAAAGTAAAGAATAAAAATTATGTTCATTTACTTTTTAACTGCTATCGTCGTCACCTTTCCTCTCTCAGCAGTGGTTTTTGCCTGACATTTTGTAAAGAACCGATCCGAACAATCCTTCGAAAATGTGCAAGGCAAACATCATAGTGAGCGATAGCCCGACTAGTGAACACTTTTTCTGGGAGATTCTTTTCAACAAATTCTGAAACTTCATGGAATTTTCCTAAAATGTCAAAGGGATTCCAGGAAGATGCTAGCTGATAGCCAATGGCAGAGCCGCTACAAGTATGTTTACGTTTGGTAAACTCTGGGAGCTGCGAGTAGCAGCGCGTACTGTATTTTGCCTTTCGTATCCTGAAATTTCCGTATGTAGAGACGTTCGTAAGTAGAGGTATCACTGTAAATCCAAAAATGGGAAAATGGGTGGAATGGGAAGGTCTAGAAGCCAGCTGGAACACTCTCACTCTCAAGTTAGCTCAGTTACCAGAAGTTGACGATTTTAGCTTGGCTGCCTTAAGTTATGCTAACCCATGATGCTAACGAATGTTACATCACATTCCTTCAGATCACATTTGTAGAAATATCTCTAATGCAGATGTCACTATGGAAACAACATCTGAAGCACATTCTGCCACAGCTGAAAGAAGGTTAGCAAAGCTCTCCTGGTACCTCCAATCAGTTGATCAACCGCTAACAGCAGGTTGACCGAGCCTAGCAGCTTGGGCGTCTGAGCAGTGGGTAGTGGACTGCAACCATTTCCTACCCGCTGCCTGAAACGATCCAGTCCTGAAGTCACCAGAGGACCCAGCTGCTCCAAGGAGTAGAAGCAGATGAGCTGGAGGTAGTCCAACTGGCGTCCTCTGGTTTCCTTCCAGATGAGAATACAAAAATGCATCTGTATGATAAAGATTGTGTGGTCTCTTGTGCAGCAGCATGACTCTGAAGGTGAATATAGATTTGTAGCAATAGTTGTACATAAGCAAATAAGAAGCCATAAACATCTCTTAAGTGACCATATTTATTAATTGCTGATGCATTCAAGGGCTATAGGACAGCTCAGACTTGGTCACATATCAGTGAATTCGAGATGCTGAAAAGAAAGCCAGGATAAAGAAGCACAGCTATTGTGTAATTAAAAAAATAATAATAATAAACAGAAATGGATGTAAAAGCATGTTATTAAGTTGCGCTAACAAGAATGTCTTCCATACATTCAGAAATGTAAAATCCTTCCTTCCCATGAGATCTGCAGCAGCCACCAACAGCTTCTGAATTAATGCTGCATATAATCTACATAATGAAATCGCTCTGTTATATGCATATCAGCAGACTGTATAATGAACTGTGCAAGTCCCCTTAGTGTTTAGCATGTCAGTAACGCTGCCACAAGTTGATCACGTACCCCAGACGTGTTTGGATCCTCGCAGAGGAGCAGCTTCTGTAAAATCCTTAAGTACAAAATAAATCAACCTGACAGCAGAAGCAATTTTAGAGCTGATACTGAGAGCTGTAAAAGGTTATTGATACCTGATAAAGCATTTGACAGCTTCAAACCGCCTCAGGCGTTTTTGTTGATTGTAAGTTTAATCAAAATCCTCCATATTTGGCAGGAATGGGGAACAGGAAAATGACAGCTATAAAGCAAGAGAACCACTTCATCACACATGAATGAGTGGTTTCATCACAGCAAATGATTAAATGTGGATTTTTATTAAAAGACAATCCTTTTTTGTCACATACTCACGTACACTTTATATATATAAATAGTGCTTGGGTCCTCTACCAGTGGCCTGTTCCCAGCAATGCTCTCTTCTGGACAGAGATCTTGGAGGTTGTTCCTGGTATCTGCTGGAGCCACCAGACCAGCTTGGGGGCTACAGCTCCCAGTGCCCCGATCACTATTGGCACCAGTGCTGCCTTCACACTCCACATTTTTTCCAGCTCTCCCTTCAGCCCTTGTATTTCTCGAGCTTCTCGGGTTCCTTCTTCCTGATGTTTCCATTGCTTGGGATGGCCACATCCACCACCACTGCTGTCATCTGATGTTTATCCACCACCACCACTATGTCAGACTGATTAGCCATCACCAGTTGTTCAGGTTGAATCTGACATCCATACTCAGCACTATGCTAGGCTAAATCACTGGATAGCTCAGTAGGTTAAGCTACTGACTTTGTATAGATCATGGGTTCAAACCCTGGTCAGGTTAATCATGAGATCCAGATGAATCCTTGGGCAAGGTCTTTTACGCTACACACATACACCTCGGAGTGAGCAGTACAAATACCCGCTTTTGTCTTCAGAACTGCCTTAACCTTCATGGCATAGATTCAACAAGGTTACTGGAAACATTCCTCAAAATTTTGCTCCATATTGACATGATAGCATCATGCAGTTGCTGCAGATTTGTTGGCTGCACATCCATGATGAAAATCATCACCACATCCCATCTCTATTGGATTGAGATCTGGTGGCTGTGGAGGCCATTTGAGTCCAGTGAACTCATTGTCATGTCTCCAGATACCAGTCTGAGATGATTTGTGCTTTATGACATGGCGTGTTATCCTGCTGAAAGTAGCCATCAGAAGATGGTCCACTGTGGTCACCAACAACAGGTAGGCTGTGGCGATGTTCAATTGGTACTAATAGACCGAAAGTGTGCCAAGAAAATATCCCCCACACCATTACACCACCACCACCAGCCTGAACCGTTGATACAAGGCAGGATGGATCCATGCTTTCATGTTGTTGATGCCAAATTCTGACAGGAGTGGCACCCAGTGTGGTCTTCTGCTGCTGTAGCCCATCCACCTCAAGGATCGACATCATGTGTGGTCAGAGATGCTCCTCTGCATACATCAGTTGTTACAAGGGGTTATTAGAGTTGCCTTTCTATCACCTCCAACCAGTCTGTCCATTCTCCTATGACCTCTGGCATCAACAAGGCATTTGTGCCCACAGAACTGCTGCTCCTGGATATTTTCTCTTTTTGGACCATTATCTGTAAACCCTAGAGATGGTTGTGATAAAAATCCCAGTACATCAGCAGTTTCTGAAATACTCAGACCATCTTCTTCTTTCATTATACAAAGAAAGTGACGCACTATCATCTCCAAGCTGAGTGTTAGCTTGCTAAGTCAGTAGATCCTTCCAGGGTCCGAAACCGTGATAGAGTCACAGCAGCGTGAAAGGATTGAGGAGAAGGTTAAACTCTTGGGTTTTCACCCCAGACAATGCTGCTAATGATGAACCTTCTGATGGAGATGGGGAGCTACATTCAGCACCTGAAAACCTTTTAGCGACATGCTGTCCTAACCCTAACCACTCAAGAGTGGAGGTCACGTGTTTTTGATGACTAAATCTAAGATGGCGACAAGTGAAACTGGAAGTAAACAGCAGCTGACAAAATAAACAGAAGGGGGTGGGAAAAAAATAATTGCACCAAATCGGCGTCCAACTCAGCCCATCCCTTCCAGGTCCCCTGTGACGTCCTTCTCGCTTGTTCGTAAGTAAATACCCCCGGATGGCGTCACGGCGTTTGTTTTCTTCTGCATGCTGTGTTGACCAGTGCGTCAGAGCACTAACATCAAAGGACACTCTGTTTGCATCTCAGACATGCAGCTTCAGTGCAATAGTGGTGTTTGTCCACAAACTGTAGTGGATTTACAATAGCGTGATTTGGCATAGAAAGTGAGCTTTGTATTATGTAACTAACACTTTTAAAGGACGTATGTGAACACAAACCGCAACTTTTTTTGGCAACCAGCCTAATCGAGTGACTGAAAACAGCACCTGAAAACAACCTCCAACTGAGATGGCGGATTATTACCGCATTATTTAGGGTTGTCTACAACTATATTAAGATTTGAACGGAATATAAATGTGTTTTTTGACATCTTGGATAGAGTGGTGGCAAAACGAAGAACCGGTCTCACCACTTCAGCTTTGATGTTAGAGCTCTTCTCTCTCTGCGGCCAATCACTCCTCCTCAAATGGAGCGGGCTCATGATCCCTCCCCGGCCCATTACAGTGAGCTCGAGAGGCTGTTTCTCCACTGTCTTTGGACAGTAAAGTGAAACCTGTTCAGGAAAAATGCTTCGAGCATCAAATGCACTGGAGATGAAGGACTTTCACACAGTCACGAAATGAAAACCAAACTTCGTACAGTCGTACAGAAACCCTCTTCTGGACAGCCTACATTAAAACACATATATGTGAGCTTTTATTTTTTGTTTTTCTGCCCTTTGAGATGCACACAGAAAGCTGCCGTGCCATCTAGCGCAGCTAATTGGCTGGAAAACTAATCCCACCTCTGCCTGTCTTCTGTTAGAAATGAAGTCTGCCGCTCCCGATGCGGCACAATGGACGAGGAAGTAGAAAGAGAGAGAGAGCCCTCTGTAGAACAACACGTTCAGTGATTTACATTTGAAAGGGTGAACGTGGACGAGAGCTGGTTTTTCAGAAAGACTAATCAAGACCAGTAAAGCTTCATCATTACTCCGCATTTCATGTTGCAACATGGAAACTGACTTGACTTACATTAAGAGAGACGAGTCATTTTAGATATTTCAATATGAGGCTCAACATCTGGCCCATGTCTGGCAATATTCAGTTTTTCTCTTTAACGCTTTAAAACAGCTTTCTACCGTTTTATTGTTGTACTGGGCACTTTTGACTATTTTTTAGGTTCTTCCTCATTTGTTTGGAGCACACTATGGATATAGACATTTCATTTACATACAGAAAATGATGCAGCCTGACTGCACGTTCTTCTATATGTATGTTCTAGTTGGATTATAAATTGAAACTAAAAGAGATCAAGGCGAAGGATAGAAACAGGCTCAAAGACAAAACCACCACCTGCAAAGATTTTGACCTAAACATCTCACTTATGGAACATCTGCTGTGCTGAGACAATGCACCGTGTGCTTTTGTCTACTTCACTGTTGTTTATATACAGTGCCTCCTAACCTAGTTTCTTGTTACTATGGTTACCCCGTGCTCTGTGGATAGACATCTCTGTCCCAGTAAAGACAGATGAAGATGTGCTGCCGTGTGAGGAGATTTACTGAAACTCAATTCAAACTTGTGAATTTGTTAAAATGAAATAAGATTTCCGCTTGATTTGTTATTGTCCATTTGAAAAAAAAAAACACACACAGCAGCACTGTCCAATACACAGTCTTTGTCCAAAATCTGAAATACAGCAGCAATATTAGATTGCTCAATATCCAGATAAAGAAAGGGGGCAATGTTCTTGAAACAGCTCTGTTTTATGTCAAGTTTTCACATCAGCAAGGTGGCCCACGTAAGACTGATAAAGAAATACGTTTGTAGATCAGCACTGCTTTAATGAATTAACGAGCAAAATTCATGAGGTCTAATCTATGTAAATATTTAAGATGGCACATGTTGAAATATAATTTTCTATTTCATTGAAGGAATATTTGATAACACCTTTGCAGTCTCCCTCTCTATTTTGTCCCGGTTATCTCTTATGACAACTGTGTATCATTTTATTGGACCGGGTTTCCATGATGGGGGGGGTCTGGGATGAAACCTAGGATGCTAAAAACGTAGCAGGTCCGACCTCCTCCTCAGTCCTTCCAGCCATCGTGCCTCCATTTACAGTGAAGGGCTCGGTAGGATCTTGTGACTCAGCGAACTACCACTCCATACCACCTGGTGGCAGCAGTGCTCCTGTTTTTCTGTTTGCTGATCACCAACGAATAAGAGAAGACAAACGAGACAGGAGAAGAAAAACGCACGACAAGGAAATGACGGTGTCCGCATTAAAGGTCTTCTCGTTGCAGTGTTTGCATGCGCTGCAACAGTGGCAATGAATAAGAAAAGACAACTCATTCTTGACGACTAGACTGCGACAGCTGAACAATGTTATCTGCTGTCTACAGCATATCCAACCAGCACCAAGTCAACACCAACCCAGCAGTCTTTATGAGTATCCACAGAAGGGATGTGTTTCAACCCCATAATGGTTTCTGGAAATTCTCAATGTAGGGCTGTTCCTGGCAATGAAGAACCCATAAAAATATTCAAAGCTTTCCACTAGTGGAGCTACATCTAACAGAAACAGACCTTATGTCTCACAGAGTGACGGGACGCAACTAAAAATCTCAAGAAGTTAATGTAGGAAGAGAAAACAAGAGAGTGACTGAGCAAGGGATAAAACAAAATGGAATCAAGGACAGTGACGTAAAGGCGACTTCATCTTCTCGCCTATAGGGGGAGCCTTGGAGACAAAAGCTTCCTTTATACCAGTTTAACTGAAGTGGGGGGGGGTTATTGCATTATTAGCTTGGCTGTCTGTTATTTGCAAATGCATTTTATTCAATTATATAAAATACTGTCGTCAGCTTAAAAGTGATTAAATTGGGGAAATTGATTTTGGAGTCCTGTCTCTGATCTTCATCACTGAGAAGAGAGGGTAATTTTTAAATTACAGTTTCTATCACAGTTTTGACACGAATCTTAAATGCCGATACAGCTGAGCTGTGAGTGCATTTCCATGGATGCATTTTATGCAACAAAACTGTGTTTCTCCGTCCTGGGACGAGTTCTTCCAAGAATAACAGTGATGGAAAACCTCTTTTGTTTTGGTACATTTATTTTTTATTACAGCAACCGGTATAGCTGTGATTTTTGACTACAGCTGCTGCCACATCCATAGCCAGTTATAGTAGGAGTATCATAAAGAAGATATCTGCTTACATTATGTTTTCTTTAACAGCCTGTCATCTTTTTACTCCCACTAAGTCATTTTAAAGTGACCTCTGAACTGTCCAGGTCTGTGTCATGGTAATCATTACAGCTAGTTGAAGTCAGCATTGGCTTCTGACCTGATTTATTTAGATCTGAGGGGCTTTGGCAGGCAGACGTTCATTAGAAAACCTCCTAACCAATGTCTAAGTTACTACACAAAGAGGTTTAACTTCAGTACCTGCAACTCGTTGGATTGTACAGACACAGAGACAGTAGGCACGTTTCTATTAGCAGGGGTCTATGGAAGTTTGACAGTTCCTCAAACATGCTGTCTATTACCATTACCAGGGACAGCACTGCCTCAAGAATTTTCAGGAATCTATATGTTGCTAAGACACATCCCTGCATTAGGTTGGGTACTTTAGTGGAGCTTTGAAAAACAGCTGGGTAGGGGTTGGTGTTGGTTCAGTGCTGGCTGGGTTTGCTGTAGCTTTAAAGGTCACCTACAAGTGTGAGTCATTGCAGTTTATGCAAATAAGAATGCAGGAACCATCTGAGCTTCTCTGATGTTCATGTCTTCATCATTTTCTTCCTCTTCATCTTCTTTTTTGTTTTTTTATCTTTCATTTATTGGCAGTGAGCAGGGCCGGCTCTTGGCATAGGCGATATAGGCGGCCGCCTAGGGCGCCATCTGCTGGAGGGGCGCTGCCACGCCGCCAGTCTCCCTTAAATGGACTTGCCCTGATGAGTATAAACCGTGAGATGTCTAGGCAGGTGTCATTTGATGACACCATAGATGCCTTTGCTGCCAGGATGTCCAGACATGTAAACTTGTAGTCTTTTAGTTCAAAGACAAGTTTAGTTGAAAGTAACTGTTGTTACCGTTGAGTTTGTCGTTGTTCAAATGCTCAAATTAAACTGTCATGATTGCTCAGTTGGTTGTTGTCATTGAATTGCAGTGGGCTCAGGGGGGCACCGGGGTGCAATCTCGCCTAGGGCACCAAATTGGGTAGAGCCGGCCATGGCAGTGAGCAAAGATGGCACACCACTGCCACCAAATGATACGGAGTAGTAACTGGCAGAGTCAGTGGATCCTACCAGGTACGTTACTGTAAAAAGTGGGCCAACGGCTGAAAGAACCAAAGATGAGATCAGCAGTTCCAGCCCCCTACGATTTACCCATGATGCCCTCTAATTACACCTACCTATTATGATTTCTTTCAAATCAAATTAACAGCGTGCCTCCCAGTAAAGTGTGTAGAAGCGCTCCTGCTAATGGGGCAGACAATCTCCACCTACACCAAAACTATTTGGAACAGCAAAACAGTACAACTTGTGTGGGTAGAAACATCAACAACAAGGACAGGTAAGACTATGAATCTGTCTAAAATCTTAAACTCCTGCTAACAAACACATTCCCTTGATCATGCTTAGAAAATAAACCCAAATGCTCCAATATTAAAGCTTTTTGACGCTGTTGTTTTTGAGGACACATGAAGCTAAGACGCATAGTCAAAGTAGTTCTGTAATGAAATTAAATCTACTTTCACCACGCGGTTGTAGGTAGCTTTACTGAGAATAAAACCTTGTAAGAAGACCATGTATTTTATATCGTGGTGAAGAATCTGAGTACAGTTGGTGAAGTGGGATGCTCTTTATATCATGTTTACATGGAAGAGAGTAACGCCAGTCAAAGACAGCTCAGTCACAGAACAGGACTTTTCCTTTGGGATCTGTGTTTCTCAGACAGAACAGCCGACCCGACTCCAAAAACAAAAAAACAAACGGAAAAAAAAGGCTCATGTTTTCCTCACCACCCTCCGTAGGGAGGTCAAAGGTAAGAATCAGCTACGCCGGAGCTGCTGGAAACATGGCTTTGAGGGCAGTTCGCTCGTGTGTATGTCTGTATACCCAAGAGTTTAAATTAGAGTTCTGCTTCAGAAATGTGCTGCATGTGTGTGTGTGTACTTATGTGTGTGTGTGTGTGGAGGGTTAAAGCACCAGCCTAATGATGCTGCTCATACACCAGTGGAAAACGAGGTGAAGTGCCCACTTACAGCGGCTGGCAACACACAGCTCTGACCTTGCCAGAGTGTGTGACATTCGTGGGTCGTTGAAAAATCTGAAATAGTTTAATTCTGTATTTTTTGCTTTTTAACTCAAAGATCGTTCGCCTTCACATTTTATACGTTTATGAATAAAAGCGTATATGATAGTTTTTGCAGCAGGACTGTTTCTGTGGTTACATAAAGTCATAACTCTCAGCTCATGAATAACCATTTTTAACTTTCGCAATTTCCATGGAAACAGACCTCAAGCCTACGTGAAGTAATGCTTGTGGATAATCTATACGCTGTTGTATACCTCAGTGAACTCCTCACAGAGTTTGTTTGGTTTAACCATTAATCAATGCACGTATGGAAAAAAAAGCTCAAGTAAAATGTAAAAGTTTTTTTTTTTTTTTAAACACATATTCTGCATTTGAGTCCTTCAGAGGAAGCTTTTCTTTACTGTCTGGTAGAATTCAGAGTAGATTTACAAGCCAAGTTTTCATTTAAATGGAAGTTTTTTTTACGGAAAAATGCAAATGCAAGTTTATTCATGTATATTATTTGAACGCATAAAGCTCTGCAGCAGGTGGACTGACTGCTTCAACATCTCAAAATATTGACGACCCGAAGGACGTGTGATGAAATTATTGCTTTTGTGTTTGTTCCATTCAGGAGTCGAGTTTCAGCTCAGTTGTGTTCGTGCGTGTAGTTGCGTAACGCAACCAATTATCATGTATTTTTCTCACATAAACTTATGTAAGATTGAATAAATTATCAAGTCAGGAACGTGAAGTCGACAGTGCAGAGGATGACTATTGTTCCCTCGCAGTCTGAGATCTAAAATAATCTGTGATTATATCAGTTATATATTTGTATCAGGCTGAACAAACGCTGGCAGGAGTTGGTATTCTTCTTGTACCACTTTACATTTTGAGCTTTACCAAAAAACAGGTTGATGGGAACAGGTTTAAAGGGGGCATGGCATCGTTTTCTACATTTTTAAACTTATCCAAAGTGTCGCAATGATGAATTCTCACCTGAGATGTCATTGTAAGCTCAGAACAGACATTTATGAGGTGTTGTATTTCTATGCAAAATAAACATGGTGTGTCCATAAAGGTCTGGATTGCATCGATCGGACGGATCAATGCAATACCTTATAGGCTGAATGGGTAGTGCATGTTAATGACATGCACCGCGATGAAACCGCAATACAGTCGATAGTGTTAAAATATACAGCAGGTAAAATAAGTATTGAACACATCACTTTTCTCTATAAATATATTTCTAAAGGTGCTATTGACATGAAACTTTCCCCAGATTTCGGTAACAGTCTGCGCCTGCAAAGAAATCAAACCATAGATGTCCATAAATTATGTGTAATAATGTGAGGTGACAGTGAAGAAAGGGAGGTGCAAAAAGGCATGGAAACCCAAGACACCAGCTGAAATCAGCCAGTCGTTAGAAAGCAATATTTCCGCTTGTCATTGCAAATTAATATCAGCTGGTTCAGTCCCAACTTTAAAAAGATGTGTCATTACTGTGATTCATACCCCAACATTTTCTAGATGTTTCATGAAGTTTCATTCCATTACATGGAAAAAAGACGAACAGAAAGCTGTAGATGATGTTAAAATGGTCCCAGAAATCAGACAGCACAAATGCGTGTCAGACTGAAGAACACCAAAAGGAAAAATAGTGTCTAGGGTTGTTGTGGTATGACGTAAGAAAGTCCTTGAAGAGCCTGAGAAAGTAGAACTTTGTCTTTTCAGGAGCAGATGGTTGAAACCGTGGCCTTTCTAGGCAACAGGTGGTCCCACTAGAAACACTGCACTGTGGTTTTAGAAGCATCGCCGCCCTGCTCTGCTGGTGACACCTGCTGAGTATGTTTTGGGCGCTCAGCCAGGGCGAAGCCTCATGAATTTACATGTTGCAGATTGAGCTGGCAGGAAGACAAACTCAAGAATGTTTATCCATCCATCCATCCATTATCCATACCCGTTCAGGCCTATACTGGGTCACGGGGATCTGCTGGAGCCTATCCCAGCTCTCTTCGGGAAAAAGCCACGGGTCAAGAATGTTTAAAGGGTCTTAAAAGTGATTTCAATCACATACGGGATGCGTTTAATAGCTAATAAGGGTTCGTTTAAGAATAGCAGAACCGACATGGCATGGTGGCTGCGCTGTGGTTGGAGCAAAAGTCACAGTGAAGACAAACTCCCATCCTCCAGCTCCCGGTGGGACCCAGGGGTGATGTTAGCTTGCAGAAATTCGACCAATCAGAAGACTCCAAACAACACTAAAGTCAACAAAACAGGTTTTCAAGGAAGTTGTATACCTGTAATAATTTTCTTTATTGTTCTAAAGAAATTACAAACTCTTTGTAGGTATGAAAGAAGCTAATATTTAAGTACTCTTGGTAAGAGAAAAAAAGCCTGGAAATGGCTTTTTGGTGTCAAGGATTTTAACCTCCTTCTGTTCCAATATGTTTCTAAATTTCCTCTGAATTCAAATAAGTTTGAATTTGACCTTTTACATGCAATTTGCTTTCCTGCAGAGAGTAACCTGAGAGGGCTGATCCCTCCCTCATGTTTTTGCATAAACGGTACCAGTCGTTAATCAGCCCTCAGCTTCGTGCACCGTCTGGACGCGGAGGGAAGCAGCTTGTGTGCAGAAATATGCATAAAAACACCTCTGAACTGCACGCGCTTTAGATTTTAAGCTTTAGACAGAGAAAAGACAATTGTTTCCTCCTGCTTCAGAGCTACGTAAGATAATGGACCGAGATAATGAACTCGCGGCTCTCTCAAACATGGAAATAGAGTCAGACTTTAATTATCTGCACCAGAGTGAATTTGCACATTCTGCTAATCTGCCACAGCATCTTTTTTTTAATCCTCTGTCCATTATGCATCTCCACCAAAACACTAGACGTGTGTGGTTTAGTCAACTCACCTGTGAAAGGGCAGAAAGATTATAATATGAAATCAGCCCAGAACGTCAGCTCTCACACAGAAGTAGTAAGTAGGCAATTAAGAGTAGAGAAATTAGCATCCTCGTCAGCTACATTATAACGACTTGTCTCTAATGATTGCACTTCTGAGAGGAGAACTGGCCGGAGCAACCATAACACAGAAAATGTTCAGTCTTTTTTTAAAACGTGTAAAAGTGGATGCAGAGGATGAAGTAGTTTCTGTGCACGTCTGTGGATATGCGGTGAGACGAACACTCAAACACACACATGCGTGTGAACGAGCAAAATTACTCATAATTAGAGGCGAATATGCGCTAACATGAGAGCCGATGTTGTTTGTCAGATGACAATCACCTTCCTGAAGATGAACGTGGCTCCTGGTCTGAACGTCCGAGGAAAGCTAATGGAAGATTTACTAGTTCAAGTGAAAAAAAACTGACCACTTCCTGCAGTGAACCTGCATCCCTCTCCAATTCGCGCTTTAAGTTCCATGGTTTTAGTTATTTGCGGATTTTTCAGAAATATATAAGAAAAAAATCAAGAAAAAATCGTAGAAATATCACAGGATGTTGTGCGCGTTCTCTTACAGCGAAGAAATGTGGTGAGCCAGCCTGGCCTCCTTAAGAAGGTAGCCTTATGGGTAATGATGTGGCCTTTTGGGTAATGGAGTGTGTGTGTCATGGGACGGCAGAAGAAAACGGGGTTAGATGAAAAGTGGAGTGAGCATAAACAGCAGCCCAGCGTGTATAGATTTACATTCTCTGTTAACCACAGGAGCCCAACAATACAACCTGTGTGATGTTACAAGTTCCTGCAGTGCCAGAATAAAGTGCTCGTTCCATGCAAAGAAAACCGGACTTTTTCTTTTGTCGTTGTTAGCTTGTTAGCCGCTAATTATGAGCCAAAAATAGCACAATACCAGCAGTTTGTTTTCTACGGTTCAGAGACCAGAGGCTGTGAAGGTAACAGAAAGACCACAGTTGAGCCTTTGTCTTGTTTCACTGCAGTGACACTGTACTTTTTTAGGGTTTCTAAACATTTTTTTAACACATTATTGAGGCTCAGGGGGGCTTTAACTCCTGTTCGTGGATTTTGATTTTCGCGGGGGGCGCCGGTCCCTATTAACCGTGAAAAATAAGGGATCACTCTATCCGCCTGGGTTATGATAAAATTTATAAATACAGACTCCACCAGTCTTCCTCAGAGCGTGAAATAAAAATATAATTGAAATATAATCAAATCCGTTCATGCACAGGAAGTTCTTCTCTTTTTAATTCTGCTGAAACAAGATGAGAGATTCATAGATACGATAAAACACAGTAGCACTAAGACCCTATATCTGATCTCCATCCAATTTCTGCAACTTTAAATTGTCAGTAGACGTGATTTCAGATTTTGTTCCCAGCTTATATCTCATAAGAAATGAAGGAGGCAGTACGTCTGCCGGTTCATCTCTGCAGGACTCCCAGCTGCGTCTTCAAAGGAAAAACCGTGTAAAGAAGAGCAGCTTTCAGCTTCCTCGGTGAGCAGCGTGACTCAGAAACCTTCGGGGACGGCGGGCCACATTCAGCAGCTCTGTCCCCGTGTTTGAAATTCATGAAATAATTATCAGCTTGTTCTTTGGTGTTGTGGGAGATGTGGAGCTGCAGGGCAGCCTGTACGGGATCAGAGGAGCAAGACGCGACTCACACGTCAATAAGTCGGAGGATGTAGCCGCTGATTGAGGCGTAAAAAGGCTGCGGTTGAGTTTCATGCTGCTTCAACACTATCGTACAGACTTTAACAGTATAGTGCAGTGCTGTTTGACACATGACGAGTTGGTATCGTATGAAACAGCAGAATAGTACAAGTAGTATTTATCTCCCTGTCACCCGACTGGGCGGTTCTGTCTCCTTCCAGCGCTGGTCCTCTACCAGAGACCTGGGAGACGGAGGGAGATCTAAGCTGTTCCCAGTTGATCTCAGAGGTTGTTCCTGGTATCTGCTGGAGCCACCAGTCCAGCTTAGGGGTTACAGCTCTCGGTGCCCCAGTCACCACCACTGCTGTCTTCACCATCCACATTTTTTCCAGCTCTTCCTTCAGCCTTTGGTATTTCTCAGGCTTCTCATGTTCCTTCTTTTGGACGTTGCCGTCTCTTGGGATCGCCACATCCACCACCACTGCCGTCCTCTGATGTTTATCCACCACCACTATGTCAAACTGATTAGCCGTCACCAGTTTGTCAGTTTGGAGCCGCTCCTTCTCCATCACCTTTGGAGGTGTCCCCCATCTTGGCCCTGGGACCTCCAGTCCAGACTCAGCACAGATGTCTTGAAGCAAGAGGTACTTGTCTTTCACATGTCTTCTGTTCGCCAACCTCACTGCCGCTTTTAAAAACCAACCTCCTCGCCAGCTTCCACCTGGAGGCTCCAGGTGTAAAGATTTGATATAGAAACAGATAAGATAAGATA